>JAYMFT010206456.1:0-11584 GCA_038088735.1 Panulirus argus | reverse complement strand
CGTGCTGTCTCAGCTAACATAAAAAAAAAAATATATATATATATATATATATATATCCCTGGGGATAGGGGAGAAAGGATACTTCCCTAGTATTCCCTGAGTGTAGTAAAAGGCGACAAAAAGGGAAGGGAGCGGGGGGCTAGAAATCCTCCCCTCCGGTGTGTGTGCACGTGTATGTAAACTATTTACCATTATATCACTGGAATCGATCGCCCTTCTCTCTGTGTGGCAGCCAGGTAGCCTAACCCTTAAGCCAAGATGAGCTTAAAAGAGCATCTCTTCCGTAACCACCGGCTGATTCACTGTATTGTTGTTCTCAAATGCAATATTGATATCATATTCTTCAAGTAGCTGGGCTATCCTTGAACTGCCCTGATTACTTACGGAATTTGTCATATCAACATGGTAAGATTTCTTTACATTGATAAGGAATATATTTTCAAATTATGGAATAAAAGAATCGACCAGAGACCGCATGTATTCTAAGTCATCACCTACACATTCAGGGTCTCAAATTCTGAGCGCTCTTACAAACACTTTTAAGTATATACATTTTTACAAACTCTTGATGATTCGAAAAATAATTTGTATAGCTATAAGCATATGTTGGCTCCCTGCATATCCCAAATTTCAGTACATTGTTTGATTTGATAATCATGTGTCCGAAAAAGGTAAGAAGCCATCAACTTCTCTTTCACTTTTGACTTTGATATTCGGAACTAAAACATTAAGTTCAACTTGAAATTTTTAAGATCTTCAAATTTTATGACAGGGAAAACGCTGGTGATAAATCAGACTACATACGGTCAGCGGCCAGAAAACTGTCTCCCTCTACCTGGCGGCAGATTCTGGGATGTGTTTTATGATTCTTTTACTGGCCATCCGTCAGGCCCTTCTGTTCACACTTTCTTCTGAAGGGTCGGAAAAACATTTTAACTTATTTCCTAATCTTTTTGCTTTCACCATCAGATATCCTGGGATGCAGCTCAGCATTGGTAACGACTCGGGCGTACACCATCCTCTTTCGCTTATAGGCAGTGGCTGCAGCTGAGACCTAACAGATACATTTCCCTTAAGGAGATTATTAGGTGCATTGTATGTGTACTATTAAACAAATTCTCAATCATCCACCCAGCAGGTAACATTCAGGCTTTGTTTACATTTCAGCCAGTATCCATCTTACTTCCCAGGACGGATCTTGAATGTGCCTCCTTCATGTTGTACTGGCTACTAGATGCTGCTGATTCTGCTCGCTCTGTCCTTCATCCCGGGATGTGCTTGATCCAACGGTCTGTGTTGGTCTCAGGCACAGACTACACTCGGGTCACGGACATGAACGGTACATTATGTCTGTGTAGAGAGGTCCGTAAGCACGACGGGATGCCCCCATTTTTTGGGGGGTATGATGCCTGGCTTTTGACCTAACCCATCAGTGTCAAGTCAAAAGTCACGCCATGATATCAAGGCCTTTGCCGTCCTGCCCAGGTGCTTAAAGATGGGTAGAGTTTTGTAGTGAAAGTCAGAGGCAGATAACGGCAGGCGTGTGCTAACTGTCTTTCCATGACAACCACGCCTACCACCAGAACCACTACTTATGCTTCTGTTGCATAAACCAACTCTGGCACGTCTCTCCAGCCTCCAACACCCCAGCAAGCCTCTCCCATGGCCTCAGCTACCTCATACTCACATGACTTTCCTCATAACCAACCACCTTCCTAAATTACACTTGTGTCCCCAGTGTCGTCTAGCTTTCTCCCATTCATCTGTCTCCCGATGTCCTCCGGCTTTCTCCCATTCATCTGTTTCCCCATTACCCACTTGTTCTCACCCATTTGTTTCCCACATGAACCCAGCTTCCTTCAATTCACCTGGGTTGCCAAGGTCCAAACTTCTTTTCACTCACTTGCGTTCCCTGTAAACACATCCTACCAAGCACCTGTCTCTCCCGTGTCCCCAGCTCCCTCCCACTCGATTGCTTTCCTCATGACCCTAACCCTCTCACCGTCACCTCCATCCTCTCATGTCCCTAGCCACCTCCACTTCATGTCTCGCCTATGATCTCTAGCCTCCTCTCCCTTACCTGACTTATACCCCATGTCCTCCCATTCTCTTGCCTCCTTTCACATCACCCCATCTTTCCGCTATTCACCTGCCTCCCATCATGACCTCACCTTCCTCCCACTCATCTGACGCCTTTCTTTCTCCGTATTCCACCTCCAAGTCTCTCTCCAACTTCCGTATCTTCTTTTATGTCCTTTTCTTTTTTTCCTCTTTCTTATTTCTTAATTTTACTTTTGCATCCCTCTCATCTTTCTTCTGTTCACCGTCCTCTTGCCAGAGCTTCATCTTCCATATTTCTTATCTTCGTCCTTCTATCTTCCGCTGTCTACAGCTCTCTCTTCGTTCTTCTCACTCTCTCACATCTTCATCGTTCTCTCTTCTTTAATCTCTCAGACACACCTGCCCTAGGTCTCACAGCTGCAGATTCTCCATGACTCCGTCTCCTACCTTCTCTGGAGATCTTCCAGGAATCCCATTCCTCCTCCTGACCTTCCCAGTCTTCCTCTCACTTATTTCCCCCTGGAGATCGTACATGGACCCAGTCCTTCCTCCTGACCTTCCCAGTCTCAAGTCGCCACAGTTCTAGAGTCCCCTCTTATCTCTCTCCTCGATGAAACTTTTCCCTGCCTTCGCCGCCGTCAAGCTTCTCGAGACGACCTCCTCCCTCGATTCTACCGGGGATTGCTACAGTCCTCGGCTCCTTGCTCTCTCTCAGTGACCACGTTCTCTGTGCCTCTTGGCTCTTGCTTCTCCCACATCCTTCCCTGCACCTGAAGGTACTCAACTTGTGTTGAAGAGTTCGTCGTCAGCGATAAGAACGCTTACCATAGTCGGATAAGTTGTCATAGAAGAATACCATAAACATGTTCAAAAACTTGAAACTCATTTCAGGTCCATAACTGACGTAACTGAGCCTCCTTAGTTGCTTTTTTTTTTAATCTAATCTTAGCAGAGACGGCATAGGCAACTGAAGGCCTTCAGAAAGCCTGCCAAATGACTCAGTGTTCTGTTGCGTCTGAATTCTGGTAGTGTTAAAACACTGGATCCTTGAGAACTTTAGTCTCTCCACTGCAACCTTCTTACCATTACAACCTTCCTTTATCTATCTGATCCCTTCAACGTATTTTTTCTTCCATATCATCCCTCCCACTCCGCTTCTCACTCCTCCGTCTCTTCTTTCAGATGTAGTTAAATAACAAGAATCCACCCATGTGTTTGAGGACTGGGAGCCATCTGTCTTTGAGTTATCTTTCTTGCTGTCTCTCTGTAAGATAAGGCCGCTCCAGATAATGGACAACACACCACAAAAATTCGTTACTCAAGGTCGAAATTTGCAGAAATTTTAGGTTCTCTAAGGCTTATGACATTATATAACTTCCACTCTGCTGTTCGAGGGTATGATCTTGTTGAAGGCCTTTCTGCACCGCGATGCTTTCAGGTGTTGGTTGGTATCGTGGTTTAGTCCGTGGGAACCCTGGAGCTGGGATGTTCTTTGTTGTGGTCATCCTCAATGTTTGTTCACCTTCAGTAGTATATCCCCCTTCAGTATCCCCAGTACCGTCTCCTTGAGTACTCCCGAGACCATTTTTCACACTCCAATACTTCTCTTTCAGTATTTCCATTATATTCCATCACATTAATTAGCACCCACCATTATTAACATTACCAGTAATATCCTTCAGTATCATCATTACCCTAACTTCGTTTTCATCTGCGATTTCTTTACTATACCTAGAACCCTCCTTCAGTATCCTTCTTCAGGAATATTATTGACTCCTTCACTATTGCAACCAAGCACTATCCTTTAGCATTTCAAAAACTGCCATTAACACCATTACAACCATTCCTCAGAATCCCAGTACCCTCAGTTCTTTCCATCAGCACCCCAGCATTCTCGTCAGCATGCCTCGATAATCCCCTAAGTCGTGTCTTTCCATACCCTCCCTCAGCGCTCTAATCAACATCTCCGTCAGCAGTGCCAGTACCCTCGTCCATAGCCCCCAATAACTTCGTCAGCACCCATCACCCAACACTGCCTCCTGCACCCTCAGTACACAGCTTTTCCTTATCAGGTTTGTAGCTCCTTCGTTAGCTTCCTCCTCTACTCAGAGTCTATGCTTAATTTCAGATATCCGTTAGCTCCTCCTAGGCTCCAGCACTATCATTAGCACTCGCGCACACTTAACAGCACCAATTAGCACCGTTGGCAGCTCTTCAAACAAATTTGTAACCTAGTTAGCGCCTCCTAGCACTCTTCTTCAGTGCCTTTATCATTCCCAATTATCACCTCCCAGCATCCCAGCAACCATCACTTGGCCTCCGCTAACATCCCAACAACTCACTCTTGTCAGCACCCCGGCACCTTATCCCCTTCAGCACCCCAGTACCTCGCGGTCAACAGCGCCTCGTCCCCCTCAACACTCCAGGACCTCACCCCCGTCAGCATCCCAGTTCCTTGTCTTTATCAGCATGGTAACATTTTCCCCCGGTTAACATGCCAGATGCTCGCCAACGTCAGCGCCCCAGCACCTCTCTTTGTACTCTTCCAAGAGGAGACTATAACCGCCGCTCTCCTCCATTTAGTTCCGGCGCCTGTGATTTTATCTCTGCTTCCCTTCAGTGAGCCTTTATGTTTCCCCCGGGCACAGCCCCCTTCCTATCCCTCCCTGACCCTCCTCTCATCCCCCCCTCTCTCCCCTTAGCCTCCTGACACACTCCATCCCTGACCTCCTCTAACCTGCTCATTGACCTCTTCCTGACTCTTCCTCTGTCCCTTCCGCCCTGTCATAGTCATTCTTCCCTGAATCCTACCTTTCCCGCGACTTTATCCATCATCCTTATACAAGGAGTTCCTTCCTTTCCTCTTACATCTCTTACCTCTTTATTTCTCCTTCCCTTCCTCCCTTCCTTCTCCAGCTGCTGCTGTGTGGACCTTAGCGACGCTCCTCACGCCTCCCTCCTTAAGGCGCTGCTTCCTCTGGGGTCCTTTGGTGCGGAACTCAAGTTGAAACGCTCTCCACACTTCATATTTGCATTCCTCTGAACTACTTGCAGATTCAGTTTTGATGAAATGATGATAATGACAACGAATATGAAAGTGTAATAATTTAGTGATGAAAAAAATGCTCGCATATTTACTTCCAAGGATTAACGACGAATACATGTGCATATAACAGATACCCTTACCCCACATCACCGCCCTTCACCCCTGCCCCACACTGCTGTTTCTCACCGCCGTACCACACTCTTACCCCAAACCATTGCCCCACACTCCTGCCCCCTACCGCTACCCAGTACTCCTGATCCACACCTCTGCCCATATCCCTGCCTCAAATCGCGGTTCCAAATTCCTACCCCGCACCGCTGAGCTCAAGAATGTCTATACCACCTTCATACCACCTGAGCTCACGTGCTCCTCCCCAGCCTGGTCCTCCTCACTATCAGCTACACAGAAGGAACAGCTAGGAAGAGTGCGGAAAAGACCATGCAGAATCCTCCTGGACCCTTCTTACACTACTTACCTCATACCCCCGCCCTACACCGCTACCCCATACTCCTGCCCCCCTCCACTGCTCCTCCATACTCCTCCCCACCCCCCTCCCGCTTCCCTATACCCCTGCCCCACATTGCTGCCCCACATCGCGACCTTATACTCCTGCCCCACACATTTCCCTTGACCTCTGCCCCGCACCCTTATCCCTAACCTTTAACCCATATCCGGCCTTCACCCCTGCCTCATACCCCTGTCCTTCACTCTTCCCAGTTCCACAGTTCCTCTCTCCCACCCAATACCCTGCACCACACCCTTGGCCCACAACTCTGCCCAATATACTTGGCCTTCACCTCTTCCCCACACCCCTGTTCGTCCCCCAACCCAATACCCCTATTCTTTAACCCTGCGCTACACCCCTGCCTCATAGCGCAGTGGTTCATCATTGCCCCATACTTCTGTCCTTCATCCTTCCTCAATGCTCAAGTCCTACACTCCTTCCCCATACCCTGCCTCACACTTCTGACCCATACTCGTGCCCAAACCTTTACCCCATACCCCAGTCCTTCATCCCTGCCCTGCACCCGATCGTCCTTTGCCCCGATCCTAGATCCCTGTCCTTCACCCCTCCTACGGTTTTCCTTCACAGATCTAACATGAGTTCACAAAATGCTTGGTATTTTCTACGACATAACGTTCGAAATTTCTTCAGATTAGACAGAGATTCAGCAACCAGTAATAATGATATGAAGGTAATAAGAAGATGTAACAGCAATGTGAGTAAAAGTTAGTTTCACATGTAGTGTGGTTAAGTACTGGAACAAACCCCTTCCTGATGCATTGAATGTAAAGTCTGTTAAAACATTCTGTTCCAGGCAAGACAAATACTCCACTGATATGTCTTATAAGTAAATATTCAGTTTACCAATAACTATGATTCTTTTACAGATATCAGCAGGAAAGAAAATGTCATCAAACTTGTAGGAAACCTTTCCCATTCCACGTTCTCTTGTGAAATTTGTAGGGAACCTTTTCTATTCCACACTCTTTTGTGAAACTTGTGCAGAACCATTTCCAGTTCACACTCAACTGTAAAATTTCCATGACAGTATCTACCTTACAGTTTGGTATTTTTATTCCTCATCGTTCTCCTGCCAGCAGTTAGGCTGCAGGGAGAGGTGGCTTGGGTGGTGCTCTCTGCCTCGCTCTCCTGTTTCTACTTTATTTTTAGGTCATCACAGCAGATAATCTTGTTATGGACCATCAGGCCTGCCGTTATGTCCTTCCATCCTATGTGTTCCCATATCCTTACCTTTCCTTATTCTTACATCGCTACTTGGCTTCCCCTACGCCCTTCCCTCATATCTTTGCATCTACTAGCACCCTTGCCTTATACCTTTGTCTTTCTCTACACTTTTGCCTCAGATATCTGCCTTTTCGTACGCTCGTGCTTTACATCCTTGCATTTCTCTATACTCTTGCCACATACCTTTACCTTTCTCAACACCTTTGCCTCACCTCTTTGCCTTTCCCTGCACTCCCATCATACACCCTTGCCTCCCCAACACCCTTTCCCCACTTCTTTGCTTTTCCTTACACTCTTATAACACATCTTACCTTTCCCAACACTACTACCTTACATCCTTACCTTTTCCAGTACTCCTGCCTTACATTGCCTTTCCCAGTGCCTCTGCCTCACACCTTTGCCTTTCCCATTACTCTTGCCTCACATTCCTGCCTTACCCAACATCCTTACATCGCATCCTTGCTTTTCCCTACACACTTGCTAACATCTTTGCATTTCTAAAGCCCTTGCCTCACATTCTCGTACGCAGCACCGCCCCACACCCATCTCCTAAGCTACACTCCCCGTAACGGGTCCAAATCACCATGCCGGCCCCATCTCAGGTCATGACCCGTCTCATACCGCCATATCAGCACCTTGTCATGTCATGGTGTACACAATTATAGCCCATTCTCAGGTCTTGATTCTCACACAACACCATAACGAACCCGTCTCAGATCATGACACGACCAACATCATGATACCGAATCCCCCTCAAGTCAAGACCCGGCCAACATCACGATACAGGCCAAGTCTCAGGTCATGGCCAGGGCCACATCAACATACCGGTCCTGCCTCAGATCAATACCCGGCCCATGTCACTATACCAGCCTGCATCTCGTCATAACACGGCCCACATCAACTTATCGACCACATATCACGTCATAACCAGGCCTTCACCGGCATACTGCCCCGTCTCAGGTCATATCTAGGCCCACACCGCCATACCGGCCCCGTCTCAGGTCATAACCAGGCCTTCACCAGCATACTGGCCCGTCTCAGGTCATATCCAGACCCTCACCGCCATGCCGGCCCCGTCTCAGGTCATAACCCGGCCAACATCACCTTCCCGGCCCCGTCTTACGTCGTTGCGCCTCTCGTTTCTTTTCCCTCCAGAGCCGCGCCAGCGTTGCCAGTTCACGTTCCTCTGCTCTTTATTTCAACCGTTTACTCTTCGTCGTTTTTGACACGATTCTTTACGCAATTTTACCTGCTGTTTTTATATACGTCTTGGTCTAGCAGTTGCAACATCTTGTGGTCTGCTGATCTTGTTACTTAATCCAAACTCATACTTTGCTTTGCACATATCACTGTGATGGGAATGTTTCTGCCTGCGCTTATCTGAGCTCGTCTACTTTCTTCACGGAGGTCTGGTGGTTCCTCTCTGATTACTGTTTAGAGACTTCTGATCGGGAACTCATGTTGTTTTCAACATTTATACTAAGTGCAGGTCTTTCTGAAGCATCAGCTTTGTCGTGCTCATAGAAGCCTGTGTGAGAGGGAATCCATAAAAAATTGATTTAAATCCCTTGACCAATAATATGTGAGTGTTTTATTCTAAGATTTTCTATAAGCATTTACCACTGGGCTGGATCACTGCTTGCCCTCTAAGTGTCAGTGTTGAGAGAACCGTCGGTGCAGATACACTGGGCTAAGTTATTTTCAGTCTGGAGATTCTTTATGTGTTCAAAGGCACTGGTTTTGGCTAAGTGTTGAAAGTGAAGATTGTACGTAATGAGACCCTTAAGTGGATAAGTAGGTGTAGTGATATCAAAGGCAGTTGTTTGCCAGGAAGGCAGGAAATGCTGCTGTTTACTAAATTTATACGAATTATGAACTCCAAACATTGTCATGTGGTTGGCTGTTATTTGGATCCATTTAGATTCACTTGTGCCATGGCATATGCGGTTTAACAACTCTTTAAAAACAACGCCATCGGAACCACTACCCAAAGTTTCTTTCTTAAGACTGATTTTAAATATTCTAACCTCAGTTCAGGAAATACCAAGTTCTTTCCGCATGTTGAGTACTTTAGTGGTCTTCGGGCAACCCATGACACTTTCTTGTGTGACTCTGCCCCGGTGGTAGTGTACTATCCCCTCCCAATACCCCAGATAACTCAAGCAATATCCCGTCTTCATTACTTAGAGCAATCCATTAGGTAGTAGGCTGTTGACATCAGCCGGCCAGATTGGTTCTACCCTCCTGACTGACTTACATTTGCCTGACCGGTAAAACAGTAACTGAGAGGTGCTATTGGCAACGTCATTCAGTACGAATGGATGACCACAAAAATGCGACGGCTAAACACTCTCATGAAAATGATCACCCTGTAGACCTTCAGACCCATTCACATTGTACCTCTCCTCTGGTTATGCAACCCGTAACGTCAATGAATCTGTCTTACTTGCTAATATTGAGAACTTTGATTTGACCCTAGGTAACGTTAAAGCACATCATATTATCAATCAATTTTTTTTTTTTTTATGTTGAAGGCTCCAATCACGGACGAAAGTCCACATTAAGGTCAAGCCTTAACTGAAATACAGAGAGAATCATGAAACGGAGAAAAAGACAAGAGAAAGTATTTAGGAATTATAGAGAAAGTGAAAGACCTGTCTTTTGAAATGAGCCAGGTCATAGTTATTGGGAAAGCCATGAGAAGGTAGAGAGTTCCAAAGCTCCGACGCGTAGGGAAAGAAGCAGGTATGAAAACGGCCCACACTTGAGTTGCCGATGGCCACACAATAATCATGTGACGCAGCAGCTTGTCCAATATTATGTGGTCTACCTAGTGGTGGTGGCAGCCAGCTCGTGGGAGCAAAAACCAAAGTAATGTCTATAGAAGAGGGAAAATGAACCAATATTGCGGCGTAAGGCAAGGAGGTCGAGTTTGAAAGTTAGCATGGGGCATTTACAAGCCTGATCGCTTTCGACTCAACTTTGTCAAGTAAGTATATAGAGCTAGAACCACCCTAGATTTGAGTGCAATACTCCATACAAGGACGAATCAATCCCTTCTTTAAACGGAGCAACTGTTCTGAAGAGAAGTTTCGACATCTAAACAGGACACCCAGTTTCTTAGAGGCAGATTTTGCTATTCCTGTAATATGGGGTTTTCATGAAAGAGTGGGTTACAACAGTACCAAATATGTTTATTAAGTCAAGAGGTGGGATTACAGAACCGTCAAAGGAGAGACGAGAGTTGTGAGGAGTTTACAATAGAGAGATGGGTAGAAATTGGGTCTTGGAGGCATTAAGCTTAACAAGATATTGTCTACAAGACTGAGATGTCCTGTCCAAGTCTGAGTTTATTGAGGAAGCTATTTCAAGACGAGATGCAGATCGAGTGAGAGTTTGGAAGAGTGTGTGAAAGAAGAAAGTTGAGAGCAGATGTGAATAAAAGCAAGTTTATTGGGTTCAGCAGGTTTGAGGGACAAGTTAGTTGGGATGTAAGTTTGAATGGAGAAATATTCAAGGAAGAGAAGTGTTTTAGATATCTTGGAGTGGATTTGGCAGCGAAGAGAACGATGGAAGCGGAAATGAATCATAGAGTGGGGAAGGGGCCGAATATTTTGCGGGCAATGAAGACTGTGTGGAAAGTGAGAACGTTATCTCGGAGAACAAAAATGGGTATGTTTAAAGGAATAGTAGTTCCAACTTTATTATATAGTTGCAAGGCATGTACTATAGATAGGGTTGTGCGGAAGAGGTTGGATCTGTTGGAAATAAAACGTTTGAGGACAATATGTGGTGTGAGGTGGTTTGATGGAATAAGTAATGAGAGGGGAAGAGGTACATGTAGTAATAAAAAAAGAGTGTGGTTGAGGGAGCAAAAGTTGGTGTGTTGAAATGGTTGGGACATATGGAGAGAATGAGCGAGGAAAGGTTGATAAAGAGGATATATATATATACGTATGTCAGAAGTGGAGGGAATAAGGAGAAGAGGGAGAAAAAATGGAGATGCAATGAAAGAGTGGAAAAGATTATGAGCGATCGGGGCCCAAACATTTAGAAGGCTGAAAGGCGTGCACGGAATATAGAGAAATGCAACGATGTTGTATAATGAAGTTAACTTGCCGTCAGTGGACTGAACCAGGGTATATGAAGCGTCCGGGGTAAACCATGGAAAGGTCTATGGGACCTAGATGTGGAAAGGGAGCTCTGCTTGGTGCATTACACATGACAGCTCGTGTATGGATGTGAGCGGATGTGTCCTTTCTTCGTTTGTTTCTTGGTACTACATCGCTTCATCTCTTCACCAAAACACTTTCTCTGACTCTCTCACTTCGCACACCACCACGAACAAAACACCCTACATCTGCCAATCTATCATCAAACACACTGAACAATCCTTCAAAATACTTACTTAGTCTCCTCCTCACTCCATCACTACTTGTTATCACTTCCTCCTTGCCCCCTTCATCATTTGATCTCTTGTCTTTTGCACATTATTTACCTTCTTTCGAAACATCGTTTTATTCTCCCTATAGTGTAATGATATTCTAAAGCGTAATTTTGCACATTATTTATCTTCTTTCGAAACATCGTTTTATTTTCCCAATAGTGTAATGATACTCTAAAGTGTAATGATACTTTATATACTATATATACACACACACACACACACACACACACACACACACACACACACACACACACACACACACACACACACACATATATAT
>JAYMFT010206445.1:0-11584 GCA_038088735.1 Panulirus argus | reverse complement strand
AGACCTTAAGCCACATAACATCAAAGTTTGGGGATTCAAGGTCCTTGAGGCGTGCAACAGGTGTGTTTATGTTGGAAGGTTTCTGCTGTAATCAAGGTCAATTCTGTTCAACCAGATGTTTCTGATGGCTTCAGGAACGTGAGGAATTACAGAAGTGTTCCTTTCTTGAAGTTTAAGCTTCATGTGAGACCACAGCTCCCTGATGGGATTCAGGTCTGGAGAATTCCCATGCCATTGGAGGACATTCACCTGCTTGTCTGACAACCATTTCATGACCTTCTTTGCTTTGTGAAATAGTACACCATTTTGAATGAAGAAGTTGCCGCTGTGGATCTCATAAAAATTTGTCCTGTGGTCACGAAGAACTTCAGTGTAGCAGTCTCCATTCATTGTGATATTCTTAGGAAGCACATGAAATCCCCCACACCCTAACTCTCCACTGAAGCAACCCCAATTCATGACTGAGTTTGGGTGTCAGACAGTCATTCGTACATAATGAGGGTCAAGGGGATTCATGTGTGAAGAATGTCTCAACTTGCCACGCTTCACTGCACCACACTGGAAAGTCAACTCATCGCCCCATAAGACCCTTCTCCAGTCCTCAACAGTGAAATGTTTATAGTTCCTTGCAAAACTGAGACGAGCATCACGCCTCTTGTGAGTCAATGGGGGTTTTCTGGTTGGGGAATGAAGAGGTATGTTCAGGTGTTTCTGGCAGCCCTATTGAATGGTGCGTTCTACAATACTTCCAAGGAGGGTGGGATAGGCTTGCTTCAATTGTCTTACCATGATGCATGGATTTATCAATAGTTGCCTCTTGATAAGCATGTAAGTAGTTGCTGAAGTCTTTCTGGGTTGCCCTGGTACTGATTTACAAGTTGGAACTTCTCCTTTTGGGATATTCTTGGCTTTTGCAACAAGGCTGTATATGGCTAACTTGCTCACCCCCATATGCTGACAAATCTCCCTCATCAACATTTTTGCTTCCCTCAGGGCAAGAATCCAAGCCTTTTCTTGTTGGACGAGGGTTTTATGCCCCATTCTAAGGCGTTGGTGGGCGGATGTGAGACGAAAAGTGAATGAAACCACTAAAAGGGTCTTTGTTAATCCAGGAGCTCATAGCACTGATGCGCTTCTCAGTCCATGGTGATGGGATTACCAGGGAGAGTTGCCAAGTAATGATTAAGTGACATCTGAGCATTCAGTAGGGTGATAGACACGGATATTCTGAGGATACCCAAGCACACAACAAAAGGTCTCATATTCCTCAGATTTTCTGTGAGTACTGTAATAACCTTGCTTTTAATCACATTTTTTCTCAGCTTTCTCCTTTCTTACACTCTTCCAGACTCACCAACTTCTGCAGTTTCTCGCTCAAATTAGCTATCAGTGCTGTATCGTCAGTGAACAACTGACTCACTTCGTAGGCCCTCTCATCCCCAACAGACTGCATACTCACCCCTCTCTCCAAGGCTCTTGCACTTGCCTCCCTCACCATCCCATCCATAAACAAATTTAACAACCATGGTAACATTACATACCTGTGCTGTAGACTGACCTTAAGTGGGAACCGTATACTCTTCTCCCTTCCTACTTGTGCATGTACCTTACACTGTTGATAAGAACCTCTCACTGCTTCTAGCAGCTTACCTTTCACACCATATATTCTTAAACTCATATGATAGTTATAGAATTTTTCTCTTTCACTTGCTTGTCTTTATTACTTTAGCAGTATGGAATTGGGAAGATGATTGTGTTTAGAGAAAAATTCTGTCAAGCATTGTTCTGCTCCAAGTTTTAGAAGGCTATTGTACAAGTGGGAAGGATTTCTAGCCCCAGATTCCTGACTGTCTTGCTTATCCTCTTTGACACACAGGAGATACATCATTAACATTCTAACGTTTCCCCTGGGATATTCATAATTATATTATCTATTCTACCTACCTCTCTCTCCAATGCCCATTCCTTGGGGAAACTCTCATCAATGGGTGGCCACAGCAAAAGATTCTCCACTTAACCCTGTCCTCACATACCCCCCTCACATACACCATTTCACACATTCTTCCACAATTTCTATCCCTCCAGCATTCTTTCACTCTATCTTCCCATGTCACAGGTGATCTTCCTCTCACATCAGCCCCTTGTAAACTCCCAGTCTTGCATTCTTTCCACATGCCCAAACCACCTCAAAGTATTACATTTCATCCACTCTGCCACTTCACAGTTCATTCCCTTTGCATTCCCTGCCACACCACATCTCTCATATACCACTTCAATTCTTTCTTCATTCCATCTAGTCATACCGCATGCTCCTCTCAGATGGCTCATTTCCACAGCCTGGATTCTTGACCCCTGTGACTCATTGCGTGTCCATGTTTTGGCTGTATAGGTCAGGGTTGGGAGGACTGTGCTGTCTTTTAATCCTGTATTCACTTCCATACTTATGCCTCTACCTTTCATTATTATATTAAGGGACCCAGTAACTTTTCTACCCAGTACTGCTCTCTCCCTCATCTCACCTTCCATATCTCCAAACCTACCTGAGACATCTAAATACTTAAATTCTCTCACCTCATCCAGTTTTTCTCTCACTGTATCCAAAGCACAGTTTTTTACACTTTTCTTTCGCTCTGTATGGTTTTAAAAAATCTTTATTTTCACTGTTTCCTTTCTGATACTGTTAGTTTACTTTTACATGCATTTACCATTAATTATTTATGTTTGCACACTTCATAAAACACATTTACAACTGTCTACAATTCCTCTTCACTCTCAGCAAACATTATAATATCATCACAGACAGGCTTGCCACTAACCACCATACATTACTGCAACACTCAGTCTCTGAACCCCCTTTCCCGAGTTTTGCTTTCATCTCTCTTATCACACCACCCATTTATGTATTAAAAAGCCACGGTGACATCACACAGCCTTGTTTCACACCCACATCTATACCAAAACTTTCGCACAACACTCCATCCACTCTTATACACGCACTTGCTCTTCTGTAGAAATCTTCCACACCATCCAACAATTGTCCCCCTATACCATATATCCTTAAAACATCGCATAAAGTATTTCACATGACTCTGTCATATGCTTTCTCCATATCCATAAAATCTGTACGCAATTTCTTACCTTTAGTAAATACTTTTCCATGGTCATCTTTACCTCAAAAATCTGATCCACACACCCCCAACCTTCTCTAAAACCCCCTTGCTCTTCACTTATTCTGTGTTCAGTCACTTCCATCACACTATCAGTCAACATTCTTGCATACTTAGCTGACTTATTCTCCTATAATTGCTACATACATCCTTAGCATCTTTTCCTTTGAATAAAGGAACAATAATAGCTTTCACCTGATCCTCAGGCACAACCTTCTGTTTCCATGCTAAATTACATATCAGATGCATTCACTCTATCACATTTTTACCTGCATACTTCAGCATTTCAACCATATGCCAACCACTCCAGGTGCCTTTCCTACCTTCAGCCTCATTATTGCCCCTCTTACCTCCCTTTTTGCTCTAGGCCCTTTGCACTTGTGTCCTATTCCTTTCATCCTCCATACTTTCACTTTCTCAGAAATTTGTAAATACTTTCCCTGTCATTTTTCCCCCTTTCTCAGTTTTCTCTATATTTCAATTAGGGCCCAGCTTTGATGTGGGCTTTTGTCTGTGACTGGAGCCCAAAAAGAAAAGAAAGAAAAGAAAAAAGAATGAATGTAACATCTGTTGCCTCACCTTCTCCCGCATTCATCAGTTCTTCAAAATACTCTTTCCATCTTCCTTTCTCTTCCTCCATTTGATTCAGCAATTCCTCTTCTTTACTTCTCTATTAACATTTCAACTCTTACATTCACCTCTTTCCTTTTTCACCTTTCAGTAGAATTTCTTATTTCCCCTAAACTTTTCACTTAACTTTCTTCCAAAATCTTCATCTTCTCTTTCTTTGCTTTTCTCTGTCAGCTTCTTAACATTCTGCTTGCACATTTTATATTCTTCCCTCCTCCTTTGCTGAACTTCCACTGGTACAGTCCTTTCGAGCAATCTCCCATATGTCTTTCCCTTCTCTTCCGCAGCCTTTGTAATTTCATTTGTCCACCATGCATTGCCCTTTTTCAAAACCATACATATCTCACGACCTTGTATTGAACTATTAATTCTATAACCTTTGATAGTATTCCTCTAAAGATTTTAAACACCTCATTCACACATGACTGCATTCCTTGTCTAAACGTTTGGTCATCCTCCTTTCATACTCCTCACTTCATTTTTTCTGATTCATCTTCTCGCACTTTTACCTCTCCATTCTTTCTGACACCATACCTTTACTTCTCCCTGATCCTCATCCCCACAAGAACTGCAAAATTGTCAGAATCTCCAAAGAATCCTCTAACAACTCTAGCACCTACCATGGCATTTCTCAGTCTTTCATTCACTGCCACATAGTCAATCAAATCCTTTTACTCTTCCCTTCCATCATTTCTCATCCATATATACCTGTTGATCATCTTGTGGTGAAAGATGTTTGCAAGAAATAAACCCTCTCAGCACAGAAATCCACAAGATAACTTCCATTTTCATGTACTCCAGACACTTCCCATTTACTAAGGGGAAGGAGAGAGAATGGTTTGGGAATGTCCTTAGGGTAAAATCTGGGTAGTATGAAGGCAAGAGCAAGGAGGGCATGGCTTTTTTGCTGTAGGAGGAGTTGTAGGAATGTTTGAAATAGTGTGATGGAGTGAGGTCCAGACATTTAGGTGAAATTGAATGGGGAGTTTGAAATTTTATTGGTTGTTAATGCTCATGCACTTGGTAGCAAGAGTGAGGAAAAGAGGCAAGTGTTTTAGCTGGAGCTAAGTTGGCAGCTGTCAGCAGTTTAGTACAAGGGATTGAGTATTTGTGATGGGTGATTGGAAATTCCTAAGTTGAAAAAAGATGCATGTGTAAGTTTTCTTAGGTGAGTGGGGTTAATGGTAAGTGGGCACCATTGTTTCATGATATTATTTGATAAATGAACAAAGGAGAGCTTGTAGGATGTAAGTTTGCTGAGGGGCACCTTTTGAGTTGTTTAATCACATCTTGTTGGAAGCAAATGTGAAAGTTTTTAGAAGTCATGTGGGTAAACAGATGATGTTGCAGGTGAATGAGCTTGAAAAAGAGGATGTGTGCAGAGATGCAAGTAGAAATTTGGAGAAGAATGGCATAAATTAAGTGTGTGCAAAACTAGGGGAGAATGTTAGGAATGGAAAGTACTATATTTAGGAAAGCATTGCGTACAAGTGTGGTTGAAGTGTGTAGCATACAGAAAGTAGCATGTAGGATTTGAGAGAGGTTGGTGTGTGGTGGAATGAGGACATTTCTTAAAGAGAAGTGCAGGTAATTGGGAGATGTACAAGAGAAAGCAGCAGGAGGCAAATAGTAGGGTGAAGGAGATGTAAAAGATAGCATATGAGAGTTAGAGCAAGAGGGTATTTGCAAACTTAAGGGAGGAAAAGAAAATGTTTTGGAAGGAGGTGAATAATGTGATGACAAGAAACTGAATGGGGCATTAGTGAAGGAAGCTGATAAAATGGTTAACAGTATGTGGGTGGTGTGGGGGCCTCAGATGTGAATCACTTGCTGTTTGCAGATGATATGGCTCAGATAGCAAAAAAGTGAGACACTGCAGAAGCTGGTGTCTGAGTTTGGGATAGTGTGGAAAAAGAGGAAGTTAAGAGGTAATGTGAATAAGAGTAATGATAAGAATCATGGTGGTAGCAATAGTGATGATAATATGAATGATAATTATAATATTATAATTCACCAATCCTGGCACTACCTCACTAACAAAGGAAAGGTCGAATAAGTATAAAAAGAATGATAAGTTTTTGTATGTTGTTGCTTTTCCAGCATTAGTAAGGTAGCCTCAGGAACATTTGAACAATGTTCTCATTTACATGCATCCACTCTCTAGCTGTCATATATAATGCACCAAAACTGCATTCATCCACAGCCAGGCCACAAAGATTTTTCCATGGTTTACCTGGGTTGCTCGTTATACCATAGTTCATCCCATTAATAGAACATAGCCTGTTTACCACATCAGTCCAATTAGTATTGTTCTATGCATGCCTCTCACTCTGCTGAATATTCAGGATTTGATAACTAAAAAGTGTCTGACGCACACACACACACACACACACACACACACACACACACACACACACACACACATATACACACACACACACACACACACACATGCACAGACACTCACAGACATCCTCCCTGTCAATCTGTCTTCACTTATCTTCTCCATGTGCCCAGACCATTTCAGCACACCTTATTTAGCTCTCTCAGACATACTTTGCACCCTACCACACTTCTCTTACAATGTTACTACTTTCACATTCAATCCTCCTGACTCCTGACACCCATATTGTCAAATGGCATTTCATTTTCAGTGTCCGTCTTCTTCCATTCTTTTGCATTTAGGGCCCAAGACACACCTTTGTTTTACCACTGGGAATGCCTTGCCATTAAACATACCCATCCTTGCCCTCAGACAGTGACTTCTCCTTCCACATCATCCTCATTGTACACAGGACCTGTGCACCATCACCTACTATATGTTTCACTAACTACCATACCTCCATACACTACCATGTCCATTGCCAGGTATCTAAAAGATTTTACTTCTTCCAGGTTCTTCCCATTCAAACTCATGCTCAAACCAACCTGTTGTGCTTAATTTATTTACTTTTACTCACATTAACTCTCAACTTCATCCTTTCATAAACTCTCCCAAACTCATACACCAGCTTCTTTAGTTTATCTCTAGAGTCTTCTACCAGTGCCTTGTTTTCTGCAAAAAGCTTACCTCCAAAGTCTCCCACTGCCTGCATAATGTAGACCTTACCCATCTCTTTAAGACCCTTGCACTTACCTCCCTCACTACCCCATCTATAAAGATTGAACAGTCATGGTGACATCATACACCCTTAATGAAGAACCACCTTCACAAGGAACCACTCATCTCTTACCTCGATACTTGCATACATTCCTTACTCTTCTGGTTAAAACCCTTCTCTTCTTTTAGTAGCTTTCCTCCCTCATCATATATTCATAGCATCTTCTGCAAGTCATCTTCATACCCACAGTTACACGTGCAGATTCCTTTCCAATTATTTCACCCACAGTTACACTTGCAGATCCCTTCCCAATTATTTCTCACACATTTTTCCAAACAGTGAATACCACCTGCATTTCCCTCTCATGTAACTAACTGTGACATTATAGCTAGTTACAATAAATGATTACATTATAGCTGGTGATTACAGCATTGTTTTTGAGCAGAAATTTAGACCACCTAAGACGCAATATATTTTATGGTTTTTGTTTGCATTAACCACTACTGTGACATATTTAATCCAGTATTCTACTCTGGTTTAGGGTTATCTGACAGCTTACAAACAACCAACTTAGGTGAGGGAAAGGGATGTTTTACTGAAAATATTTTTCTGATATGCCTGAACTTATTCAGTCCTTGTCATATGATTTGAAGTGAGTAATGTGAAAATAGATCTTTTAATATAATGTTTCTCAAACATTCTTGAAGCGGCACTCTCATGGCGGAGAGTTTGGGTCCAAATAGACTGACAAATTAATCACTCCTACTCATTTTGACATAATAGGCAATATTTTTGTTTTTGAAATGTTTTTGCAGCAATGAAAAGAAACCAGTTTCTTTGCACCATTGTTGCTGAATATTTTCTTTTACCCTTACTAGGATGATACTGGCAATGGAGCAGTTCTTCAAAGTGGAAGTGGTGACCAATTCCCCAACTCATCTCTTGATAAATTGGATAAGAAAGATGGAGCAGATGTTAATTTCATGAATGCCTTCATTGCTGCACTTAGTATGATAATTGTGACAGAATTAGGAGATAAAACATTCTTCATTGCTGCTATCATGGCAATGAACCATCCCAGAGTGACAGTGTTCTCTGGAGCTATGTTTGCATTAACTGTAATGCATATTTTATCAGGTGAGCATCAAAAAATAAACCTATATTATTTAGCAGATCTAATAGTGTCAGATAGTATGGTTGAGACAGTATTGGAATTGTATAGGTTCTTCATATTACAGTTCAGTATATGTTGCAGCATGATTTAATGGATATTCAAATTGATTAAGAACATGAGTCAGGATGATGTTCTCCAGTGATAATGCTTTGTTTGAGATGTATGTTATCTTATGAAAGTCCCTAGCATTAGAAGTCAGAGTACAGAGTATTCTTTTACAGTATTACTTGTATAGTATTTTTAATGAGTTAGAAAATATTCTAAGTAAATGTTTAAAAAAATAATGGAAGATATGATTATATCTTGGTTTATCTGGTAATTGTAATCCATTTCTGTTTACACAAGGAAGATGAAGTGCATTCTTGCACCTTTGTGGGAATTAGTTTTGCAGAATTGGCATGCCCAACCCTAACCCTACAGGTTAGCTGGAGGGCATGGATGTCCTGTTGCATGGAGGAAGATGAGAAACACATGTTGTCAGGATGCTATTTTAGTCTTAGATATTGTATTCAATTCTTATTAACCCATTCATCTGCATTTTTTCCAATCAGCAGGTTTTTTAAAAAATTAGGATTTTATGTTGATAGTGTGACTTGCTTTGAATTATTCATATAAAGCAAATTTAGATGAATGCAGGACATATAATACTCCATAGATTTGCCAGCATTGCAATGAATGATAAATATTGCACAGGCCTAGTTTATGTTAAAAGTGTAGTAATATTTTCAGTTGGGGGAGGGGGAGAGATACAGTGACAGCATGCAGAATAGTGTACCCATTAACTATTAGGTTATCTTAATAGTGAGTATGAATAGGTTGAAATAATTGTGGTAAAATTCTACAGTTTATCATAAAAACATCATTTATGTGATCTGATCTTTAAAGAAAATATGTAAACTCTATTCAGATTTTAATATACAGTTTAAGTCATGTTTAACACTCAGTTTTGTTTCTCCATGTTTAGGCTTATATGAGTATTAAATGATGTTGAAACTTGAACCTCCCTCAGGCCTGCCAGTGTTATTGTAATTTTTTGTATTGAAGAGCTCAGGTAGCTCGGGATTGAGTCTTGATATATTGATCATAAAGTAATCGGCTGATTTAGACAAAACAGTTTGATTGAATGAAACTTTAAGTGGTAGGGCTCCATAGGTATAAAACTCTTGAGGAATTTTAACTATAAAGAGACAGACTGGGTATACTTAGATCCACATGGAAATAGAATGTCATGGAAACACAAATTCTTAGAATTTGTATCGGAAAATTTTGCATCTGAATCTGAAGGGCAGTTACAAATTTAAGTATTTAGAATTTCAGTTCATAGTTACTTAGGCTCTTCAAAGTGGAAAAGTATACTGTATATTACTGATTCTTCCTGCATGGGTATTGGGAGGATTAATGATGATTGCACAGTGAGCCAGCACTTCAGTAGTTGTCAAGTTGCACTCCTTTGATCCAGATAGCTGTCTTTTCTTTCTGCCTCTCCCACATATGAACTGCTGGCATTCTGTCCATAAATATACAGTCTCTCCTTGTCACACATAACAGTTGACAACACTTAACTCACACAGCTCATTTTTCATAACTCTTGAATTACCTGCGGTGAGTGCTGTGTGCTAGCTCAGCCTTATAACAAAGTGGTAGGAGCCTGAAACTGAAGCATTATCTTGGAGCGTTAGGTAGAAGTAACAGGTTGGAACATTAGGCAGGAGCATTAGGTAGACACTTTAGTTAGAAGTAGTTGGTAAGAATATTAGGTAGGAGCTTTGAAAACACTACGCTAGAGTTGCTCTCTGCCAGTAGCCTGTTCAGGGTGAGGCACAGACGTTAAAAGGTGGCACTGGAGGTCAACAGCTATAGAGACTCTTTTGCTATGGCCACCTCCTTGAGGGAGTTCCCAAAGGGAATGACCATCAGGGATATAGGTAGGTAGATAGATAAATAACAGTGGCTGGACTGAAGCAGGTTTAAGGTTCTATCTATCTACTTTCTCTTTATCTATCTATCTATTTATCTATCTCTCTGTCTATCTATCTATGTCTCTGATGCCCTTACCCTCTGGGATCTCCCATCAAGGGATGACCATGGCAAATGAGTCTCCACTTATCCTTGTCCTAACATGCCTCCCTTGCATACACCATTCCATGCAATCTTCCACCATTTCTCTCCCTCCAGCATTCCTCCACCCTATTTGCCCATGCCACAGGTGGTCTTCCTCTCATGCCAACCCCTTTGATTGTACTATCATGCACACTCCTAGTAAACTCCCAGTCTGGCATTCTTTCCACATGCCCAAACCACCTCAAAGTATTACATTTCACTCATTCTACCACTTCACAATAATTTTGTTTGTATTCCTTGCCATACCACATCTCTCATACACCCTTTCATTTCTTTCTTCTTTTCATCTAGTCACACTCTGTGCTCTTCTCAGATAGTTCATTTCAATAGCCTTGATTTTTGACCTCTGTGACTCGTTCCATCTCCATGTTTCAGCTGCATAGGTCAGAGTTGGGAGGACTGTGCTGTCTCTTAATCCTCTCTTCACTTCCATACTCACACCTCTACCCTTCATTATTCTATTAAGGGACCCAATGACTCTTCTACCCTATACTGCTATTTACCTTATCTCTCCTTCCATATCACCACACTTACCTAAGACAGTTCCTAGATACTTAAATTCTCTCACTTCTTCCATCCGGTCTTTTTCCCTCCATATCCGCAGCACAATTTAGTGCACTTCCTTCTTTCACTTTATGGTTTTACAAAATATGTACATTGACTCTTTCCTTCCAAGCACCATTACTTTACTTTTACATGCATTTACCTTCAATTGCCTACATTTACACACCTCATAAGCACACTTACAGCCTTCTGCAACTCCTCTAGTTCTTAGCAAACAACACAGTATCATCCACAAACAGGTTTGCCACTAGCCACCATGTGTCGCTACCACACTCTATCTCTGCACCCCTTTTCCCTAGTTTTGCTTTCATTTCTCTTATCCCTTCATCCATATATATATTAAAAAGCCATGGTGACATCACATAGCCCTGCCTCACACCTACATTTATCCCAAAACTTTCGCTCAACTCTCCATCCACTCTACATGCATTTGCTGCTCTATAGAAGGCTTTCACACCATCCATATATCCTTAACACAGTCCATAAAGCTTTCTACTTGACTCTGTAATACACTTTCTCCAGATCCATAAAAGCTACATACAGCTCCTTACCTTTCAATAAATACTTCTCCATGGTCATCTTTACTACAAAAATCTGATCCACACATCCCCCTACCTTTCCTAAAGCCCTTGTGCTCTTCACTTATTCTGCATTCAGTCACTTCCATCCCTCTATCAATTAATGTTTTTGCACACACTTTTCCTGCCTGGTATACTTAACAGACTTATTCCCCCATAATTGCTATATACGTCCTTAGCACCTTTTCCTTTGAATAAAGGAACAATAATAGCTTTCACCCAATCCTCAGGCACAACCTTCTGTTTCCA
>JAYMFT010206434.1:0-11584 GCA_038088735.1 Panulirus argus | reverse complement strand
ACCTCCCTAACCACCCCATCCATAAACAAATTAAACAACCATGGGGACATCACACACCCCTGACGCAGACCGACCTTTACTGGGAACCAGTCACTCTCTTCTTTTCCTACTCGTACACATCCCTTACACCTTTGATAAAAACTTCTCACTGCTTCCAGCATTTTACTTCCCACACCTTAAGACCTTCCACAAAGCCTCTCTGTCAACTCTATCGTATGTCTTCTCCATATATATATATATATATATATATAGGGAGAGGTGTGGTGGTGGTGATGGTGGTACGCCTCATACAAAGTGACTACACAAGACGTATGGAGTTCAGGTGTATCTTAGGCGACCTATAGCCATCTTTGCTACAGAAGGGGAAGGGGCAGAACGGAGCGTAGGATGGATTCTAGAACGAACCACCACGCCCCATCTCCACTTTAATAGAAAAGGGACAGAGAGGACTGAGTAATTAACAAAATCAATAATATTGATAATGATGATAATAATAATAATGATAGTAATTATGATAATAATAATAATGATGATAATGATAATAAGAATGACAATATAATAACTATAATGATGAAAACGGCACAAACTTAGAATATCTTGTAACCCACTCTCACGCTAAAATTCCTATACTATACAACAGCATCCTGATCGACAAACCCTCTCACATTTCCTTCTTATTTCATTATCTTAGGTACCTGGACCCGCCGTCTCCTGGTCCAACGGACCTGATGCTGGACGGCACGGGACCCGAAGCCGAGAGGTACATCCTCTACGGGACGGATCAGGATAAACCGAATGTTAGAGAAGTAAGTGCACAATCAACTGCTTTTCCTTGACCGTGCACTTTCCACAAACTATATTTACGAACCACAGTACCTCCCACCTCACCACAGTAAACTCCACCACAAACCATGCCCCACAAAACTATGCAACGCTACAAAATCTGCAGACCTTTGCAAACAAAGCGGTAATAACGCAAACCAATGGTTAATTAAAATAGAAAATCAGTCACAACCCCCTAAAATATCCAACATCAAGAACTTTCACCGTTTCATTGCCATCCATAACCTAACCACCGCCACAAACCTAGCACCTTTAGGGACAAAGGACTTCTTCAAACCAGACACGTACGTAAACTAAGCATCAAGAAAACCATGAAATTCCACCAACAAAGCGACTCCACAAATCAGTCTTAAATATTGTAGTAACTAATAATCTCCTCCACTTTGGTAAGGGATATGTATCGAAAGAGAGCAGGGATAAATAATATCGAAAAAAAACTCTATAAAGAATTATCCATTTTGGATTACTTTATATTCATTTAAGGTGAACGTATAAGTGTCTGCTCAAACAACTCTCTCTTCTACAGTCTCTTCAAAGAAAACGAATTTCCTACAATGTTTCAATGAATACCTAAAGTAATTATGGACCTTTTGCGACGAATAACAACTGTAGTTTTGGATTGTGAGAGAGTCGGAGACGGTACTCCCATAGTTTAAAACTAAGAGCATAAACTCCTTTGCAACGATCCGAAGGGGAAGGAGCCCCGCTGCGGGGGAGGAGAGGCGGCAGGGACGCCGATTTCAGGGATTTGGGGACTAAAAGATACCTTGAACTATTACCTTGTAAGTTTTGGTGTTTTTCCGAGGTGACTAGATATACTAGAAAACTTTAGTATAAGGACTATTGTACATGCTGATTACGAATCTAGGTTTTAGATATCAGTTCGCATGTCACATTATATTACAGTTTTAAATGAAACTCTTTTTCATGTTTAAGATTTTTAGTATTTTTCCAAAGTGACTATTTTTCATGCTGAATACGAATGGGACGGAATCTTAAGAAAACTGTGCTATTGGTTTAAAAGGGTCTTTACCCATTTTTATTCAAATTTTTTTTTAAACAACAGAACATTTGCTGTCAAAATTGCTGCATCTAACGTAATCTCGGACACATTTGTCCAAGAAAATGGGGTGCCGCAAGGCAGCGTTCTGAGCCCAAAACTATTTAATGTTATGATTAATGATGTTCTGTCTTCAGCTTCTGTCCCTCGGAACCTTAGATATTCACTTTATGCTGACGATTGTGCAATATGGCACTCCTCGCCTAGTGGACAGTTTTCAGCTGAACGGATTTAAGTTGCACTTGAGACCGTTCATCGTTAGGCACTTCAGTGGGGATTTAGGTTCTCACCAGTTAAAAGCGTCGTGGTTATTTTTACCCGAAAAAATAAACTCCCGAATCTGCAGCTAAAATTAGACAACAGTCCGATTCCCTTTCGAAATAACGTTAAATTTTTTAGTCTAAACTTTGACCGGAGATTAAATTGGAAAGGTCATATTGATTATTTGATAGTAAATTGTAGCAACAGATTATTCTTAAGTATCTTTTGGGTTCATTTTGGGGAGCCGACAGGAAATCTTTATTAATGTTGTACAAGACCCTTATTAAGAAGTAAACTAGACCATGGCTCTCAGGTGTATGCTTCTGCGAGCGAGTATACCTTGAGAAGGCTGGATGTATTGCAGAATAAATGTTTGCGAATTTGTCTTGGAGCCCTATCATGTACCAGTTCTGCGATTGGAAGTTGAGGCAAATGTACCTCCCCTCCGGTTGCGTCGCGATGAGAGCTAACGTTAAAGTGTGGTATTCTGATGGCCAGGAGGAAAAACACCACTGGCTGTCTCCTTGCACAACAGTATGAGCAATTCGTCGACAGACGCGTCAGGCCCCTTGCCCTCAGAATACACTTCCTCAGTGAGATTTCTGGTCTGGCAGTGCAAGAAGTGGACACGCTGGTTAGAAGTAAAATACCTCCTTGGGAGGAGCCCAGGATTAATATTAAGACAAATTGGCTCCCTATAAAGAAAAGGAGAGCTCCGGAGAGCGAGGTACACCAGCGATTTCAAAATGTTATTACTGATCATTCGTCATATGTCCACTTCTACACAGATGGCTCAAAGACAGGTGAATGTGTAGGTGCAAGTGTATGATCGAGAGAATATTCTTTTAGATACAAGCTACCGAACCATACATCTTTTTTTTTTTTGTGCAGGATTGCTTGCTATTGATAAAGCCTTAGACTATATTATAAATTCAATTTATATCAAATTAGTTAATTTTTCCGATTCCTTATCAGCTCTTAAAGCAATAGGTTCTGGTTATACCGAGTCGAATGAAATTCAGGGCAACTTCATTAATGAATTATATTCGTATGAAAAAGATATCATCTTGATCTGGGTGCCTGGGCATTGTAACATTTACGGTAATGAAGAGGCAGACCGGTAGCCTAAGTCGACCTCAGAACTCGAGGAGGTCGTTCCGATCCCTAGAGAGCTGGGGTCCTGCCTTTTCTTGGGAAGAAATTCAATATTTCTTCTGTGGCAGAGTCAGTGGACCAGCCTGACCATCAACGATAAAATCAAGCCTGAAGTAGCATACTGGACGACCTCATATAGGAGGAACAGAAGGGAGGAAGTCGCTTTAGCCCGTCTACGACTCAATACGACTTACAGCACCCACCTGCAGGCATACATACCCAAAACCTTCCCGCCAAGATGCCAGCTATGCCAAAGAACCCTCACTGTCGAACATCTCCTGCACTGCAGATACAAACAAGAAAGGAAGAAATTAGCTGAATTCTTCAAAAACAAGAAAATAAACTTCACCATCCTTAATCTTCTTGGTGATGATAATATGATTAACAGGTTGATTGTCTTTCTCAAGGAAACGGAAATAATCAAGGTGATATAATGTGGTTCGCCAGTTCGACTCTGTACTGAGGCTGGCATCGGGTTTGGCTGCTTCTGCTTCGGACTGGCTGTGTGGTGGGCGGAGCTATTTGCCCACTACTTTGCTGGCCTGGAATCGGGATGGTTCGGCTTCGGGCTGGTTCCGTCATTGGGTCGGGCTGGCGAATTGCCGTTATTTATATTTCATATGTATATCATGCGGAGGTGAAGGCCTGTCTCTAATCTGTCCTATCTTTTCGCAGTCCTTCTGGCAACTACACCAGTGAGTGTGGATGATGTGCCAACTGGGTGGTGTTTGCCGCCACGTTGACACAACACCCCCTTCCCAACTTTTTATTCCAATGTTATTATGTCATGTCTTTGTATATTTGTATTTTTTTTTCTGTAGGTCAGTTAGACTATATATATATATATAGGGATTATAAAGGTAAAAAATTAAACAGGGTTGCAGGCCTAATGACCTTACTCATAGATCACTGGCCATTAAACCCAACAAACCAACCAACCAACTACGAATGGGTTTGAAATACTGTTTAGGGGTCATTAAGGCTTGTAATTAATTATTACATTTAAAGAAGATTGTCATTAATTCAGTTCGTATTAATCGGGTATATCCAGGGTGATTGTAACTGTAATTCAATTGAAATTTGATTAATTACAGAAGTACCATAACTGTGATTGTATTTCAAAATATAATTGAAGTAATTCATTGTCATTGTATTTGATTAAGTATGAACGTAAAAATTTCCTTGTGATGAAATTGACCATATTCATTTGAAAAACTCTGCACTAGTGACAGCAAGAGATTTTGAAATATTTATTAAACTTGTGGGACCCAAAAATGTGATGTATACAAGAATACGAAGAGCCATTCCGGTCAAAGATTGTTAGGTTGTAACTCGACGCGTTTTAGCCTCATGGGACTCTAACAGGAGATCGCAGTATTTGTTCAATGTATCCAAGCAACGTACTGGTGTGATGTTTACAGAAACATGCAATGCTTTGATTGGAGCAAGCACTGAAGGATTTCATAAAGGTAATAATTTGGAGGATTATATTTAACTATATCTAAATACTACACGTGTTATAAAGTTACAGGCTGCGATAATATTGTGTGGGGAACAAAGAACGAGAATTACTTAATGTTGATAATGATCACACAGCTCCCAACACGATTCAAACAATGTTTGGCTGTCAGATTTTAGTTCGGGAAAACATTATTGTAGGTGAGGTAAATTATGCTGGGCGTCCATTTATACCACGATACACGAGTGTTATCATATGACTATTTTCCTTTTGTCTTTAGTTTATAAAGAATGAAATAGATACAAGAGACCTTGAGGATTAAGTCGTTTCACAAAATTTTAGTTTAATGTGTAGACGGCGCCAAACTTCGACATGTCTCAGAGCATTGACTAACCATGGCTTGTGCTTGAATAATGAAACACTCTTTGGTAAAACGTAGCTATAGAAATCACAGTCCGTCAGTGGCACTGATAAAGCTATTGTGTGGTACAAAAACACTGAAAATTCAGCGGTATATTGTTTGACTGAGTTCTTAGAGATATTACCAACGTCGCGCCAGCGTAATGAGACAACGTTTTACAAAACGGTGAAACTCCAAAGCTGCTTCGAGTCGGGTCGTGAGTGGGTTCATTCAGGATTCATAACAAAGGCTCAGAACGTCATTGCCAGCGTTGCGCTCGTTCGAGAAGGTTGCGCCGGACAGTGGTGGAGTGTGAGGAGGGTCGCGAAGTGGTGTTATAGCAAATTAATTGAGGTGAGAAGAGGTGAGTGAAGGGTGGCAGAGAGACTGAGGATTGTACAATAATGATCTGAAGGAAGGGAATTAGATACTGGATTGTTTAATCATTGGTATGTTCCTTGGTATGCAGTGAAATTTGCTGCGTCAATTTACTGTCTGTATTGTCATGTATGATTTTACAGAACAAAATGAAGACTTGGCTGCATTAGGAAAGGAGATATACGTAAGAGGTATTGGAGAAATGTAGGTTCATTTTTGTATGTCGTTCAGGTTATGACCACCAGCCATCGAGACCTAGTTAACATGTGGTCTGAAGGTGCGTGTTTGGCTTTGGCTTGTACTTATTGTGTTGCGTATTTTAAGGTTTTTGTGGAGCGATGACCGATGAATTTTTAATATAGCCGCTGTTATTCTATCAGCAAAATTGTATTTCCTCTTCACCTGTGGAGAATGACTTTTAATCAATTGACTTATCAAAGGAAGCTAAGGTTTGGGGGATCAGGAAAATGTAGGACTTAGCGGTGTGGAATGGGCAAACCGATCGTTTACAGGAGGCCTGGGAACTGGCCACAGTGTTATTGCCAACGACGAATTTTTTCGAAATATCTTGAAAGATTTTTAAATTCGATCACAGCTGTAATTTAGATTTGCAGTTTCATTATATAAAAGGAATTTGTAACAAGAGGGTCAAGCTAGTATCCATAATTGGTTTGTAGTTATCTTTCTCGGTTCTTTTTATAAAGAACAAGATTATGGAAGTAGTTTCGTACGGGTAAACGTTTGGATCGTGTACACGCTCAGGCATCTTACTCGAGTGAGCAGGCGTTAGAAACGAAGGTAATTTTAAAGTTTACGACCGACAATGATTTTTAGGTGAGCAATATGTTTTCCGTTGATATTTGGTGTGATTCGAACGATCTTGACCCTCATTTCTCTCACAGTCACTCCTAGGGGAGAAACAGAAACGAGTGATTTGTGGCGGAAACTTAGCAAAATCGACCGATTCAAATAGCATTTCGAAAGCAAATTGCTGAGCCTTGATTTTATGGTATACGTCCTAATGAATATATCCCGGGGCTCTGCTCTGGTTCTCCGGTGCGCTTAAACCTCCACTAGTCGTGGGCTCCGCCGCCTGTTAATCCACCAGAAACTTAACACGCTACCTTAATCAGAGTCGGAAGTGCGGGCACCAAGAGGAACCAGGTGGCGGGTCGTCAGGGAGATCGCGTGGTTCATCCAATGTCGGTAAGGTTCTGGGGGTAATTTTGCAGTTTCCGTCAAGTAGCAACTTTCAAGGGACGACTCCATCCTCAAACTGATTCAGATTTCGAGCCCCCGACTATCCAGGCAGCTTATCGAGCGATTAATGGCTAAATCAAAAGGGTGTTGTTCTCTAATCGGATGATAAACAATCCCGAAGTCGCGTGACAAGTCGCAAATTCATTTGCGCGTGCGCTGTGATAAACCCGCGAAGACACAAAATCTAACGTCTACTGCGGAGAATGTTTGCTCCCGCGCGATTAGCTTTTATTATATTACGAATATAAAATCCATAATATTCATCTGCGAACTGATGTATATCAAAGTGCTATGCAAAAACTAGATCCAACGATCGCATTTAACAAATTTCGTACATTATATGGGGCGTATACTGTAAAAATACCAAAAATACATAGTCGGATACTGTTGTGCTGCATCGGGTAAGTCTTTCCTTTCCCCTGGAGAAAGTTAAGGCGCTGTGCAGAGAAAGTGTCTTCCACCACTAGGGCACGTGCTGTGGACAGTGAAGGCCACAGCGTATGAAGCGGACAGGGAAAAACCAAGGAATGGTCTGTGGAGATCGGCTGCTGATGGTGGGTATTAGTTTCCTTTCGTTATACACAACAGTCAGTGTGTGCTTTTGGGCAAATCAGGTCGTTGTTTGTGTGATCCTGTTGCTGCTATGGTGAACATTTCCGCGCCAAAGTTTTAGGTCAGCCAAGAGGTACACGGGAGTGGGAATGCAGTTGAAGTGTGTGTAGGTTCCGTAGAGAGATACCGGTGTTGTGTGTGGCTGGTGTGGTACAGATGAATCATTAACAAAGCAGTGTAGAGTGAGGATTTTGACAGCGAGGTGTTGGGAATGCCGGAGATTTGGGAGAAATTCATGATTAGTTGTGTAGCATGGGAGAATGGGTACTCCTTCATGCTGGGCATCGGGCGATTACCGTGAGGTTGTGTTTGACATTACAGGCACGAGTGATCGGTGTGTACCTTTCATCAGTACTGTTTGGTTCGTTTCCATAGGAGAGTGGCTATCAGTGGAGCACGTTGAACTGTATACGTTTAATCATTTTGATATTCATGCTATTTTAAGATAGCTTTTTTGAGTCTGGTCGATAACACACTCTTTTAAATACCATTTGACGTAAGTTTTTATTTGATTTGGCGGATATTTTTTTTCCTTGATTCAGGTTGAGTTTTTCTAGCGTAATGTGTTGGGGTGAGATAGAGGAGCCGCCTAGTCCATAAAATCATATTCGATGACCACAGTCTTATAAGAGATCTTGCATGACGAATCCCTGAGGGAACTTAGCGGAGCTATGCAGGGTCCACTGACTAGTCTGCTGCTGCTGTCCTCTCTTCCGTAACCTTTGCAATCACGCGCTGCCAGTTCCGCTGCTGACTTGGCCTTCAACATGTTGCTCAACCTCTTGCTGATGGTAGGTTTTCAGGTGATGGTTGTGTTACTGATTCCAAAGCTTTCCTGGGCCTTTTATCCTTGCCACAGTGTATTATTCTTGCCTCAATGCACCGGGGCAAATGTCATTTGTGGCCTCTCCGGGTGACAAACATAAGTCTGTGGTGACGAACCTCAGCCCAGTGCTCGTTGATTCTCATTACAAGTCTACGTCCACATGCACAATACGATGTGTAGCACCAATCGTAAGAAATCTCGTGAATAGCTGTTCTTGACCTCATGTCTTCATCCTCGTTAGGTTATTTTTGTTTCTGATGTTGTAATTGCTTCTCGTATTTTTGGTCCTTGGTGCGTGACTGTATTTGATTGTAGACGTCTTAAAACTGGTTGTGAAATTACTGATGGGTTCAGAACGTTTGTAAAGTTGTCAAATCTGGGGGTGGATTATCAATTTTTTTTTATTTTTTTTTGTATTTTATGTAGTCTTCTCTTGTTAGTTTGGTATAAAGTATATGGAAGCAGCCTGGTCTTTATATTTTCTACAATTTTCTACCATAGGTGGAGATTAGGTCAAGGTCGAAGTTCCTATATAAGGTTCTTCAAGTGTCTTTCCCCTCTACCCCCACCCAACGTGTCCATGTTAGTGTGTTGAATGATCTCTATACATGTCGGGGAACATGCTATATATATCTTCACGGGGTTGCATTAGCTGTTGTAATGTGTTTAATTACGTACCAACAGAAGACGGAATTCTGCTTTTGACGCGTGTTTCCACCTAAGAATCTTACAGATCCCAAGACTTTTAGGGAACGTGACGGAGCTACGCTGGGTCCACTGACTAGTCTGCTGCTGCTGTCCTCTCTTTCCTAACCTTGCAATCACGCGTTGGCAGTTCCGCTGCTGACTTGGCCTAAAACATGCTGCTCAACCTTGTGTTGATGGTAGGTCTTGAGGTGATGGTTTGCTGTACTGATTCCAAAGCTTTCCTGGGCTTTTTATCCTTGCGTCGGTGTGTGATTCTTGCCTTAATGCACCAGGGCAAATGTCATTCGTCGCCTCTCCGGGTGACTAAACATATGTCTGTGGTGACGAACCTCAGCCCAGTACTCGTTGATTCTCATTACAAGTCTACGTCCACATGCGTAATGCGATGTGCAGCACCAGTCGTAAGAAATCTCGTAAATAACCGTTCTTGACCTCGTGTCTTCATCCTTGTTAGGTTATCTTTGTTCCTGATGTTGTAATTGCTTCTCGTATTTTTGGTCCTTGGTGCGTGACTGTATTTGATTATAGACGTCTTAAAACTGGTTGTGAAAATACTGATGGGTTCAGGACGTGTGTAAAGTTATGTCATATCTGGGGGTGGATTATCAAGTTGTTTTATTGATTTTGTTGAATCCAAGTGCTTTCTTTTAGAACATATTTATCACCTAACGTTAGCGTAGGGTAAATGTGTGTATTCAGTAGTGATTTCGGAGGATCGCTGGCCGAAATGGATTTTGGCTGAAGGTTGAAATTCTTTGTATGCTTTAGCAAGGTATTGTAGAAGCATTGCCTTGATGTGAGGACGATGATTAGTTCTTCTTGACGTATGATTTAAATTTACTTTTCCATTAAGATATGTGAGGTAATCTGTCAAATCTGAGAAGCTTTTCAGTAATTTTATCAATCTTGCAATAAAGTAGTGCTTAGCTTTTGAACTTGAGTACTCTATAGTGGCAATGAGTGTGGCTGATAGTGATTTTTGATGATAGGTTGTTGATATCTTTTTTTGCTGAATGTTGGTGTTCTGGGGTGTGTGTACAACGTGTTGTAGAACATTGTCTCGGTGTCAGGATGAAAAATTTTCTTTACAGAGATTCTAAGTATGTTCTTTCTGAATCTTAGAAATTCATATTCCTGTTTTTCAAATGATTTCTGCCCAGTTGTGTCCGAGATGTACGGGGTTCAATTTTTGTCAGAAATGTTCTTGAAGATGTACGGAGTTTACTTTAGTTCTCGAAACCTTTTCCATCACCGAAGAAGATAGATTACCGGAAGAGAATGAAGAAAGACACGCAGGGGGATAAGAACAGTATAGTTTATGGGATTTATTGCGGCGCATTAAGGAGGTCATATTTCATATAAACTTTGAAAATCTGACACTACGAGATACAGGGCTCGTGTGCCAAATCAGTAGCGGAGCTGATATCATTTGATTGGACGATTATGGAAGAGAGGGTAGCGGCAGCTGACCAGTCAGATGACATGGCGCAGCTTCGCGCCTTTTCCGAGTCTAGGGATTTGTATGAAGAGTAATTTAGTCTCCGGATCATCTATTCAAAGCTGTTGCCTAGATTTCTCAGAAGTTGTCCTCTACTTTTTTTGTGATTTTTATTCTTAATGTTAATTCCACTCTATTTAATGAATTTGTCTTGTTAGTTTGGTATAACGTATATGGAACCAGTCTGATCTTTATCTTTTCTACAATTTTCTACCGTAGCTGGAGAAGCTGGAGAATATGTCAAGGTCGAAATTCCTATATAAGGTTCATCATGTGTCTTTCCCCTTGCCACCACCCAGCGGTGTCCATGTAAATGCGTTGAATGATATCACTAAATCTCGGGGAACATGTTATAATTTTATGGGGTTGCGTTAGTTGTTGTATTGTATTTTATTACGTGCCAACAGGAGACGGAGTTATGCTCTTGACGCATGTTTCGACCCAAGAACCTTCCTCAGAAGACCGATGGACGCTCTGAGGCTACATGCTATTCTTACACATCCCACGACTTTTAGGGAACGTGGAGGAGCTACGCATGGTCCTGTGACTGGAATGCTGCTGCTGTTCTTTCTTCCTTAACCTTCCAATCACGCGCTGTCAGTTCCGCTGCTGACTTGGCCTACAACATGCTGTTCAACCACGTGTTGATGGTAGGTTTAGAGGTGATGGTTGCGGTACTGATTCCAAGTCTTTCCTGGGCTTTTGATCCTTGCCTCAGTGTTTGATTCTTGCCTCAGTGCACCGGGGCAAATGTCATTCGTCGCTTTTCCGGGTAACTAACGTAAGACTGTGGTGACGATCCTCAGCCCAATGTTCGATGATTCTCATAACAAGTCCACGTCCGCCAGCGAAATACGACCTACAGTAGCCGTCGTATGAAATCTCGTAAACAGCTGTTATTGTCCTCCTGTCTTCATCCTCGTTAGGTTATCTTTGCTCCTGATGTTGCAGTTGTTTCGCGTATTCTTGGCCCTTGTTGCATGCCTGCATTTGATCATAGTAGTCTTAAAACTGATTTGGAAAAATACTGATGGGTTCAGGACGGACAAGGAGTCCACTGGCCTCCTTGTCTGGAGACGGAGTCCACTGGCCTCCTTGTCTGGAGACGGAGTCCACTGGCCTCC
>JAYMFT010206423.1:0-11585 GCA_038088735.1 Panulirus argus | reverse complement strand
CCCCTCCCACTCCAGCTCCCCATCTGAAACCTTCTAATCATCATGAACTTCAGATAGAAACCTCCTTTCTCTCTCTCCCCTCCCCCCGGGGGGGGGGGGAGGAGAGGAGTTGGTCTCTAAACGTTCTCTGGTCACGTCCGGCAGAGAGTCACGTCCGGCCTGCCTCGGCTGCCGGCCCCCATAATCCCATTAAAATGGTCTTTAGCCGAGGTGTATAAAAGGCTTGTTCCGTGCCGTCGTCTCGCGCCTCTCCCCCGGGGCAGTGTACATATCGAGAGATTTAAATGCAAGAACGCATTTGTTGACTAAACATCTCTTGCGGCGTAGGAACTCCGTGAGAGAGATATATATAGTGAGACGCGTTGCGTCTTCAGAATGAAAAGATCTGAGAGAGCGAGACTCACAAATGAGCTCACTGATGAGTCGTTTCACTCACAGGGAGAGACTCACAGACGAACTCGTTGTCGGAGATGAGCAGTATCACTCACAGAGAGACTCACAGATGAGCTCATTGTCACTGATGAGTACTGTCATTTGTAAGCGATGATTGTGTTGATACCTTTGTGTGTCTAGTTAACCAGTTGACGGTGATTGAGTGATGATCTTACTCTGTCAGGAGGCTGGAGCATATGCGTATACTAGTTAGAAATACGCGTCTTCTGTTAGATCATCATCATTTAGCTTTTGTTAGAAATAATTCATCTTTCTTAACCAAATTGCCCTCCAGTACTGGCATTATATTTGTACTGTTTACTATGTATTTAGTAGATTAGAACTGTGTTTACCTCTTATGACCCCTTGGGTGTGAAGACGCGACCTTTGACCTGGTCCATTAGGGTCAGGTCATATCGTGCTCGAGGGTCCTGCCGACGTGCTCCAGGGTCGTGGCCGTCGTCGTTTCCAGGTGTCGTGACCGTCGTGCTCAGGGAGGCTAACATCACATACGAAGGACAGTGCTGACTGACTTTGATTGGCATCAACTAAACTTACGATCCAGCCGCCGCAGCAAAGCGAATGTAGCGAGAGCAGTCACTTTGTTATATTTATATGTACTCGCGACATCTTGCCAGATGCTTCTGGTAATGTTGTACGGGGGTGACCTAGTATGACAGCACTTGGATCCCGATTCCTCTCTCAAGGACTAAAGTATTGAGACTGAAAAGAAAAAACTGAACTGAGAGCGAGTCTCTAAAGATAAAAATGAAGACATCCTCCCCGGGTAAAATGAAATATCGGCGGTGATGAATTATGACGCTGGGGGACCCCCAGGGTTCGAAGCTAAAGTTCCCCGACACAAGTCTAAAGAAAAGTTTGTCTCTCTTTTCCGAGAAACATCGTAACTCTGGGTCCCAACACCAACTCCCCGGCGACGCCCCCAACACCCTCAGAATTACCAGCCACAGACCTGGACGACGCCACCGTCGCCATGGTGGTGGTGGTGGAGTTTTTGCCACACAGTTTGTTGGCCTTGGAGGAGGAGGAGTTCGGTTGCAACAACAACGCGCCTCCACCTCCGCCGTCCAGTCCAGTTGGAGGCTTCCGTTCCTGGTGTCCAGTCGGCTGGCTGACTGGGCGACCCACCTCCCCTCCTCCCGTCACGTCTTCCGGCGATGCTCACTTGAAATGCTTTCACAAAGGGGTAACTAATGTACCCGCAGGGAATGATGAAGGGCCGGATACGTCCGCCCCGCCAGAGACAGCTTCATTAAACTGGAAAACCGGATTACTGGTGGACTCGAGGAGACGTCGAACACCCACTGGAACTGGACCCCAGGCCCTGGACTCCTCCTCCTCCTCTTCGGGCCTGGAATTAAAGAGAAAGAGAGAGAGGGTGTGTGTGTGTGTGTGTATGTTATATCTTCACATCCACGCGCACTGGTTCCTGAGAGGCTGGTTGCTAATGATGGCTTAAGAGGGATATTATTTTCCCCCCCTGGAATGTGTATCCTTAAGGGATGATCTGTCCTTGGGGATGTTCGCCTCACTTGTTGAATGGATAGAAGGAATGTGTTAATATTTCTGGAGAGATATTCTACCGAGGTTTAAGGGAAGATATTTTCAACGTTGTGTTTGTCATGAGCACACTGGCTGGAGTCATCTGAGATTTCAGTAATTGTTTCTGTATTTAAGATCTCACGACCCGGGAAGGCTGAAGGAAGGCAATATACCATCAGGTCCACCTTCAGTTTCTCGTGTTCCGGCGTAAATGCACCTTTGGAAAAGAAGGGGAAAGGAGGGAGGGGGGGTATATATTCACACGACACTGTTTATTCTTGAAATCCTGTTTTCCAGTTTACTCCAGATGGATAGGGATCACAACCATCGGGGTGTAGTTTATAACTTACTTTTTATCCAGGCTGAGATAGGAATGCTTAATTCTTGTCTCCCTTGTCTCCCTTTTTTACGTCTTCCAGAATTTCATGTAATACTCCAGTTAGTTGTGGTATGTATAACGAATCCGGTAAGTTCATTTAACGTACTACCCTTCGTCGTTTACTCTGATTCCGCCACAAATTCGCTGGGTTTCGAGTGTGGCTCAAGAGAATACAATTGTGGTTAAAGAAACAGCGTGAAATTCAGTGAGGGAAGGCGAGATAGTTTTCAAGGCCGCGGTCGCATGGAATGTGAAGCTCAGGTATCGCCGGCTGCGGGTGATGCCATTCCAGGACTCACTTCCCGAATTCGATTTCATTCCAGGACTAACTTCCTGGAGCTGATGTCATTCCAGGACTCGCTTTCTGGAGATGTGCTCTCCAGGATTCACTTCCTGAAGGGGATGTTCTCTCCAGTATTCACATCCTTGAGATGATGTCACTTCCAGGTCCCACTGTCTAGATGTGGTGCCTTTCAAGGGTTCACATCCTGGAGGTGATGCTATTCCAGGACATCACTTCCTGGAGGCAATGTCATTCCAGGACTCAGTTCCTTGAGATGATGTCATTCCAGGTCTCAACAAAACCATTGCAGAATTTACTTCTTGGAGGTCATGTCATTCCAGGACTCACTGCCTTAAGGTGATGTCATTCCAGGACTAAATACCTGTAGGTGGTGATGTCGTTCCAGGATTTACCGTCCAGACGTGACGTTGCATGCCTGGTCCCGCTGGCCGGAGGCGATGTCACTCCGGGCAAATTTAGCCGAAGTGATGTCACGTCATGTTTTCACCGGCGGTAGGTGAGGTCATTCTAGATCTCGCTGCTTGGAGGCGCTGTCATTCGAGGAATAACTTTTTCTTTTTGTGTGTGTGTGTGTGTTGGGTTCTGAGAAGGGACGCTGGGCTCCGCCAGTCGTGAAGGCTTCACGCCCACTGTTCACGTCCTTGTGTGCACCTGGCCATTAAGCCTGGAATGTGGCGGCGTTTTGTAGTGCACATGTCTTTGATGTACGTATGTGTGTGTACGTGTGTGTGTGTGTGTACGTGTATGTGTGTGTGTGTGACTCATCGACGTGTGTATCAGTATGAACGATTTGTATACAGAGTAGGTTGTTTATATGAGCGGTCACACCGGCCCAGGATGTCGGTTGCGGTGCAACGGGGGCTGGGTGGGTGGTGGCGGTGTGGCGGGGAATTGATGAAGGACTGACAGCCACACATCCAGGCGGGTCAGCCAGGCCAGGCCGGTCATGCTGACGCTCTCTCTCTCTCTCTCTCTCTCTCTCTCTCTCTCTCTCTCTCTCTCTCTCTCTGTATGTTTTGCACAATTCTAAGTTGTTCCACTATTGGACAGAGGGTGTAGAAAGAAAACGGTGAATATGAATTTTTTTTTTTTACCTTTTTTTTTCCATAACAACACCTGAGATGTGAACGATGCATTATAGAACATGGTTTGCCGAGTGGAGGAGGGCCAGTCATGGCCCCCCCGCCCTCTTTAGGGCCAGTCACACACCAGGATCTCTCTCTCTCTCTCTCTTTCTCTCTCTCAGCAGTGTAAGGCCAGGCCAAACCTCTCTTGGACCTTGGGGGGAAGGGTGTGTGTGTGTGTGTGTGTGTGTCTGGCGTGTTCAAGAGATTCCTACCAACGTATTCCTTTAGAAACGCGTCGTCATCGTCGTCGTCGTCGTTGTCGTGATGGCCCGTGTCACCGCCTCGTCGTCGTCGTCGTCCCCCTCACCCCTTCCATCACTCCCCCCCCCCACCATATACCACGTCCCCAATGTAATAATTTTAATTTACGAGGATTCCAGCCGACGACTATGCCCCCCCCCCTCCCCCGATGCCGATGTACGTAATGTCTCACACGCGGGTTCCCCTTGGGACTTGCACGGCAGGGCGAGGCGAGGACTGCCAGGAGCACGTTGGGGAGAGGGTGTGTGTGTGTGTGTGTGTGTGGGTAGGGGGAGTTGTGGATGGGATGGTGGGTGGTGGTGCATACGAGTGTAGGGGGAGTATAACTGTAGTGTATTGGGTGATAGTGTGGAGGGGGGAGAACGTGACTCAGGGGAGTGTAGGAGGGGGTGGTGTGTAATGCACGCGAGTGTGGGGAGGACTTCAGTGCACGCAAGTGTGGAAGTACGTGCGTTGGAGTGTGGAAAGGCGCGGAGGGTTTCATGAGGCCAAACAGTAAGACACAAACCAGCAACAGTAATGAAGTCTTCGTCTGTTTACGTTGAAACGGGAGCACCGACTCTAAAGAAGATCCGTTGAGAATCGACGCATTAGATCCTCTGTCTGTTAGTGGTAAGAAGACGGACCCTTCTCCTCCCCACCCCCTTAGGATATCAGAGCGTTAAAGCCCTGTGTGAGAAGTAATTGGTAGTTAAAGATCGTCAGGCGAGGGAGAACGGGGTGGGGCCCTCTCGGAGGGAAGGGGACCACAGCTCGTACGTCTGCCTCCCTCCATCGAGACGCTCTCCCCGTAATGAGATTCAGATGTTTATGGAATACGAACCCCTTATGAGTGGGGTGGTAACGAGACATCTTAAGGGCACTTAAGTATTAGCATGGCACTGTTGGGGCGAGTCAGACGCGGAGGACGGAGTCTTCTAGACTCCCGCGTCTCGTTCCAAGGAACCCCGGAACCCTTCGTCGTCGTCGCTGCTCCTTCGCCCGTGACGTTGGAGATGTTACCCGTGATGTCAGAACCCGTGAATTACAAGCGGGTTGTTACCGTGTGGGGGTTCCGTGCGCTGCGTGTTGGCCTGGATGCAGGAAGCGAGCGGTGGAGGGGGGTGTGGAACTAGGACGAAGAGGAGGCGTCTTCTTCTTCCCCCCTCCTCCCAGCCAGCCAGCCAGCTATCTGGCTGTGAGGCTGTATCTTCCGTCACCTAGCTCTAGCCAGCCCCTAAGGCTGCTGTTGTCGTCTGTACCGCAAACCGGTTCTGAGACTACTGTATCGTCCACCCGGCATCGACGCTGTGATTGTCCGGTCACCATAGTCCAGCTGTAGAGGCTGTGTCGTCCGTCTCCTCTTCGTAATCGGCCCGGTTCCCCCGTCGGAGTGGTGCTCATTCCCGTTATAACTGCGTCCAGCAGCGGAACTGGCCGCCCGCCTCCTCCCCGCGCCTCTCTCACCCAATGCGTAACACACCGAGGTGACGCCCCAACCAGTCCGTCCGTCCGCCAGTCAGTCAGTCAGTCAATCAGTCAGCTGGGCGGTACCCGAGGACCCGATGGTGTAATGTCCGCAAGTGGGAAGGTTCCCGCTGCTCGAGTTTCCTGTGTGTGTGTGTGTGAGAGAGAAAGAGAGATAGAGAGAACTTAGGCATTCCTTCCGTTGAGTGTGGAGGGGGCATCACACGTCGCCAACAAGCCCCCCCCCCCCTTCCCCCCTGGAGTAGGTCTGCGACCAAGCATCCACGGTGTCTAACCGAGCTCTTCGAGTTGGTCATAACAGCGGCAGAATTCGAGCCAGGTTTGGAAGGACGTATTGGGTTTGGTTAGGATGAGAATTGCGTCAGATTCCCGGAAAGCTGCTTTCAACGAGCGGTCAGTCGCGTGTCCTCATTGTGGTTGGCGCGGTAGTTCCAGGCGCAGGGATTCGTCACCTGCAGAGAGCACCTCAGCCCAAGGGTGTTTGACGTATCCCAACCACCCTCCGTCAGTAGCTCAAAGGGGCACGCAGATAGAACGTCTGTATCTCGAGAGACAGCGATCAGAGCTCAGTGGGTGGAGCTCCGGCAAATGCAGTCCTTGCTGCCGAAGTCGTCGGCTCTTACTGATACGAGTGAACTGGAACAGCGACAGACCACTGGGTCGTAACGAGACTGTTTGTGATAAGGGAGGAGAACAGGCACACTCACGTCGAGGCGTGGGTTGCGAGAGGGGGCAGTACTTGTACTTAACGACGAAGAAGTATGGCCAAAGGGAAGGATTTAGTAGAGCGAAGCGCAGGAGAAAATATAACAGAGTTGAGAAGAAATACAAAGTCGCGTTGAGCTCCTCGCCTTCATGGTGTTGCGCGCGGGCGAGGCGGGAGAGACCTTGTGTTTGGGGAGGGGAGCGAGAGGAGTCCGTCCGAGGGAAAGCAATTTCCTCGTGTGAAGGGATTAAGCCTCCCGGATCCTCCGGACTTCTTCAGATTCCCCCCCCCCCTTCCTTTATTGCAAAGTCGGCGTCCCTGCGCGGGGTCGGCAAGGGTCACGGACGGAGGGATTATATGAGGGCGAAACAGCCATGTATCCTGCTGGAGGTGAAGTCAGTGTTGCGCCGGTCGTTGTTGACTCCTCCCCCTCCACTTCCCCGCCACCACCCTACACTCTTCCCCTCCCCCCCCCCTTTTTGGTGGAGGTGAGTCACGAGGTCCGCGGGGGACCGGTTTATGTGGTCCGTGATTACCCGCGGGCCGTGTCTGGCCCGGCCCGGCCCGGCCCGGCCCGCGGGCCATTTCTGGAGCAAGTGGCTGCAGGCCTGCACGGACCGACCGACCGACCGCCTGACTTGACTGGGGCGCGTTCGCTCTTGGTGGAGGTGTTGGTGGTGGTGTTGGTGGTGGTGGTGGTGGGTGGTGGAGCAGCTGTAAAAGGTGGTACGTGGGGGGTTATGTCGCAGGCGAGCGGCCCCAGTAAACGGTAATGGGGTGGAGAGATCTGGATCAAAAGTCGACGAGATGCTGGTGTGTGTGTGTGTGTGTGTTCGTGTGTGTAGTGACGACCTCGTTAACCCCATCGTGTGAGGGGGGAGGGGGATCTCCCCCCCCCAGGGAAAGTTTTTGTTATCTCACGAGTGTGTTGTCTCGGGAGGGGGGGGGAACCTCCTCTCTCTCCTCCCCGACCCTCCCTCCGCACACTCTCCCTCCCCCGCCCCTCCCCCTCCCCCCTCTGCTTTTGTGTGTTACTCTTCTCTCGACATTATTTCAAAAGAAAATGTTTTTGATTTAAGTCGTTATGGGCGAATGTCGTTACGCTGTTGGTAGTTTAAGGGTCGTTTGAGGGCTATGTGGCGTTCCACATCTGGGGCAGACGTAAGGCTTTTGTCCCCGAGTTTGCCCTTTGACCCGACTTAATCTAGTCCACCAGAGGCTCCGTATCGTCATGGACGAAGGGATACATCCACCATGCATGATCCGTTTGTTGGATTAGTTTGTAGCTGCACCAGCTGGTGTGTGTGGGGCGGGTCCCCAGTAGCACCACCTGGTGTGTGTTTCGGGTCTCCCCGGGGGAGAGACTCGGTTGTGGAGTAGGGCGAAGGGGTAAACCATGGGACATGCGAAACGCTGACCATCGCCACACGCCTGTAGGAGTGGAGGACTACTGTCCACGCCCGTGTTAGAGACCTAGGCACTGAGGTTCTCCAAGAGTCTCCTTTTTCTAGATTCATCCCGCCCTTATCTGACTCCAAGGTCCTCCTCTTCCTCTCCCGGCCCACAGGGTTTGACCCAGGGAGCGTAAAGTAATTGTGATGTCCTTGGGAGAGGGGGGGAGGGGGGGGGGTTGACATTCAAGGCTGTATGTACATTCGAGGTCACGTTTTTCGGAGTTGACTTGTCTCAGTCGTTTATGTAAATCGGTGACAAACAAGATCTTCAGCATCCCCCCCGCGACGCTGTGGTCATGGCTGGCTGACCAGCGCCTCGACCCCTTTCTTCTCGACAGGTGAGAGGTGGGCACGAGTGAGAGCTGCTGCTGCTGATGGCCTCTCTCTCTGTCTCTCTCTCTCTCTCTCTCACTTTATAAGGACATGTTGAGATGTGTTCCATAAACCTCTCCTCCCAGGAGAGCGGAGGAGAGAAGGGGGTGGATGTGGGTGACGGACGGAATGGGGCGGGGTATTATCCCCCGATGTCAAAGTTAATTGAGATAATAATCTGTCGCAGGATCAGTTATGTGATCGTACGAAGCCCATCCACCTTTGCTCAGACGGACAGAAAATGGAGGTGTGTTCTCAGAGAGCCAGGCGATCGGTCGTGTGTGACTAGTGTGTCGTGGAGATAGATAGGGATCGCGAGCGACGCCGTTCCGGTACACCTTGCAGACCCTGCTGGTCTCTCAGGAGGCTCGCCTTTTCCTTGCGGTGTGTGACTCCCCGTTTGCCGGTGTCTGTTGGGTCACACAGATTACCGATTTGCTGGGAGGTGTCGACCTTCGGTGCTGGTCGGCGGGTGGCATGTGGCCGGGTTTCTCCGTTCCCCGGGACCCTGATGGCTGCTTGTGTGGCTGTCCTCCCCCACCACCACCACCACCACCACCACCTCTCCGCCAGTAGCTCGACCGCTTGGTACTCGGCAAGCTACTGCAGCGTCACGCGAGCGCTACTTTAGTGGGTGGCCGATGGCAGCTCAAGGGTGGTTTTGATCTTTATTTCTTTACCTACGCCGCAAAGCTTTGGAACGCTTTACCCTCTCTTGTTTTCCATAACATCCTTCCATCGTCGATTTTGTTTAGGTCAGGATGGATAGAGAGAGGGAGAGTGTTACACTATGTAGCGAGGTACATAGTGATGGAGAAGGGGAGGGAAGCGAGAGATAATGATGGAGAGAGGCATGGAGTGAAGGATAGTTCCCCAGGAAGGCTAAATGTTCTCTTACACTGAGCCATATTCCTATTTCTCCTGTGAATAGTCTTACGATTGAATTATCCATCCATTTTGCCCCCCAAAATAGCTGATGGCATTGTTTAAAACTTACGCTTCGTGTCACGGTAATTAGCTTGCTTTTCATGTATCGATCTTGAGTTAATTGATACTTTGTTTTGTTCCTGATTGATTATGCATTTTTATAATGGCGATGTATGGATTATGATGTCTGAGTCAGATTACTCATTGATCAATGCGACTGTTGGAGCCGTATTGTTGCAGTGGGAGGGAGGGAGGGAGGGAGGGAGGGGAGGTTAGCATTGTGGGTGGATGGAGGGAGTGAGGAAGAGCACCGCTGGTGGAGGGAGGGAAGCGAGTTTGCAACATTACGGTGGGAGTGTTTGGGAGAGGTGCACTCCGATGGAGGGAGGAAGGGGGGGGGAACTGTGCCATGTCTGAGGGAAAAGGGAGGGATGGAGGGAGCATTCATGATGGAGGGAAAGAAGGAGGGAGGGAGGGAGTTGTCATGATGGAGGGAAAGAGGGAGGCATTAAGGAGGTCATACCATAATTGAGGGAAAAAAAAAAGAGAAAGTAAAGGACTTCCACCCTGATGGAGAGAGAGAGAGAGAGAGAGAGAGAGAGAGAGAGAGAGAGAGAGTTGAAAAGATAATGGAGGAAAAGAAAGAGCGAGTGAGGTAGGGAGGGGCAGCAGTAAGGGGAAGTATGTTTGATCATCTGTTTTCAGTGACGTTTGTTTACAGGGGGAGTCATGAGTCGTGTGACTCACCTGGATGTTGATGGGAGTCAGCTGTGTGGGCGGATGGGGTGGGTCACCTTACGTTACGTAACGCGCGGTAACGTTATCTGCGTAATGTATACTTGATAACGGAATGAATCATGTGGATAACTATGGATGTACTGGTAAAGGAGGGAAGACTTTTGTAAATCGTCTTATAACTGGCATTAAATCGAGCTGTAAATGGCTTTAAAACAATGTATAAATGGCATTAAAACCTCTAAAAGGCATTAAAACATATAAATGGCATTAATAAGGTATAAATGGCATTCAGTGACGTATAGATGGAATTAAAAGTGTAAAAAAGGCATTGACTCTGTATAAATGGCACTGAAACACCATGTAGAAATGGCACTTAAGTAACGTACAAATGGCAGTGAAATAACGTCTAAGAGGCATTCATCAGATGCTTTTATGACAGCTGTTGGCTCGCACGGAGAGGATATTGACCATTTGAGACAGACACGCATAGCGAAGCTCAGACGTTTCCTTTATTGCTTGGATTCGAAATGTTTATGTCTCTCTTAAGACACCCCCTCCTCCTCTCCTGTGCTATTACACTTCCAACGCACCCTCTCATCGCTTCGAACGCACTCATTTCTCTTATTCCACTTGGGACGCACCCACTCCTTTGGCATTTAGAGTCGAACACACCCACATCTTACTGTGATGACCGACTTGACTATGCTTGTCTCCCCCTTTGTGATGACTAACTATGCTTGTCACCCCCTGTGTGATGACTAACTATGTTTGTCACCCTCTGTGATGACTAACCATGCTTGTCACCCCCTGTGTGATGACTGACCATGTTTGTCACCCCCTGTGTGATGACTGACTATGCTTGTCACCCCCTGTGTGATGACTAACTATGCTTATCACCCCCTGTGTGATGAGTAACTATGCTTGTCACCCCCTGTGTGATGACTGACTATATATATGCTTGTCACCCCCCCCCGTGATGACTAACTATGCTTGTCACCCTCCCTGTGATGACTAACCATGCTTGTCACCCCTGTGTGATGACTGTCTATGCTTGTCCCCCCCCTGTGATGACTAACTATGCTTGTCACCCCCTGTGTGATGACTGACTATGCTTTTCCTCCTCCCCCTGTGATGACTGACTATCCTTGTCGCCCCCCTTTGGCGTAATAGATTAATTAAGATAAAATGATTAATGGGGATAACGAAGAGTTATGATTGCCTCTGTGTGGACGAGAGTGTGACTGTTTTCCCGGATGTGGCGACATCTAGGCGACGAAAGGAAACGGCCATTTAAGGTTGGAAAGAGAGGCACTATGACTCGCCAGCTCTCTCTCTCTCTCTCTCTCTCTCTCTTTCTCTCTCTCTCACACACACACTGGGAATACCGTTACGATTGCGACATGTGGTTGAAAGTGAGATATGTGCGTGGATCGTTCACAGGGCTGGGGTTGAAGTGGAGGTAGGTGGACGTAGTGTGTGTGTGTGTGTGTGGAAGTGGATACGCCAAGGGTAATGTATGTCCTGGGTGTGTGTGTGTGTGTATGTATGTGGATCCTGTGCCGGCATGTGGATCCGGCCCGTGTGACGGTGTGTGGATATCATGCCATGGACTCGGGCCTTTGTTGTGATGAGGGAGGGGGGGAGGGAGTTGTTGTTGTTGTTGTTGTTGTGGAGGGGGGTGAAACAGGGGGGGGGGCGGCTGTGGCTGTGTGACGTATGAGGGATCGAGCGGGACCTGTTGAGGGACGCGCCGGGCCTTGGGCCTTGGCTGACAGCATTACAACCTGCCTCCCTTTTCCGCCGCCACTCCTCCTCCTCCTCCTCCTCTTCCTCCTCCTCCTCCTCCCCCTCCTCC
>JAYMFT010206422.1:0-25459 GCA_038088735.1 Panulirus argus | reverse complement strand
TTTTTCTTCGTCTGTTTCCTGGCGCTACCTCGCTGACGCGGGAAACAGCGATCAAGTATAATAAATAAAAATAAATATATATATATATATATATATATATATATAATTATTCAAATTATTTTCATTCAACAGAAGCACTTACATCTGAGCAATAAATAAAGATAACACTGCTAATTAACCAATTAATAACTTACTTGATATGTTTCATTATTGATGAAACAAAAGTGGCCAAAGTGCCCATTCATTTGTTAACAGTAACTGACAACTAAGTTCTGAGCATAGCAGCATCAGTGATTTCTGATAACAATTCACAGTACCTGTCAATTATATAGAAATAATGTATAATTTTCATTTAATGCATTCCATCGTGGAGTTCAAATTTACATTGAAATAAGAATTTTTCTTTAGTAATTATTGTTAAGGCAGAACACTAAGGTTGGTAAGATGTCCACAGTTCACAAAGTTGCCCTTCTGTATGGGATTTTATGGTGAAAACAGTAGGCCATGCTAATTTGTAACGAACAAACATTCATAAGAATATTAGCAGCGATCAGTCTGTTATAACAATTACAATGCTGTCACTTCAACTAACAGAAATTACCAAGAACTTTTATATAACATACTTCCTTTAAAGACTGGATTCCTGTAACATTAACTGTACTATGGAAAAAAGCATCAATGAATCCAACGAGAAGAAAACATTATAATACTGATATCAAGGCAAATTTAGGTGACTGCAATATAAGCTGAAGAGCCCTATATAATCTATTGGAATTGACATCTGAAGCTACCAGCCAGTACATTAAATAACATGATTCACCCTGCATGTGTACATCATTTTTTATGTGAAAACTGAGAGAATCGAAGCACCACAATCTCGAGTGTTGTTATTTCTTCTACAGAAAAATATAATTTAAGTGGTACTTGATGTTGAACTAATAAATCCAAAACTTATATATTTGGTCTTAAAGTGAATGAGACACTCTAGCTTGTGTCTCTAGCTTGACCAAACCTACTGTATAATTTTTCTTTCTAGATGTTATGCTAGGAAAGTATTACAGTGAGAATAATCTGTTATTTACAGTATGTATGAGCACTAAAAGATTAATGACATATGTAATTACCTTTGGCAGATGACTCAGAATTCCCCCTTAAGATTTTTCATAAAATTTGTAGGAATTATTTGGTATTCCAAGTGACACTGTTCATAGGCTTTGTTGCAATGCCAGAGCTGAAGATTCAGCATGTAAAATTACTAGTAGCATTTGTACTGTGTACAAAAGACAAACTGATATTGAGGGGAAACTTGTTTTACTCCTCAGATGAATACAGCTTATTTTTAAGTTTCAGGACAAGGTTGAGAAGACGAGAGAATTCTGGCCAAATTGTTAAAGTTGCTAAAAAAATGATAACTTGAATATCCATTTGTCCATGGTAAATTAGTTTATCCTGCAGTGTAGATGTTGCAGTAGTTTATATTCCCAGTACTGTGTTGGACTTAACCATTGGATCACACAAATAAAACCTCAGGTGATGTTAAGCTTCCTACCAGTAATTATGGCCATAAAGCTTTTGAAAGGATAAGTTACAACTCATCTGAACTACCTCATTAGGTTCACCATAACCAGACATTTGTATTTTTTGTATAGGTAGTTAATATGTAAAAAGTGTAATAATAATGTATATATCCATGTTATATGTTATTGTTGTGTACTTGATTTGTATTTGTTCTAAAATACATTCAAGGACTTCATTAACCATTTTTATTTGTCTCGGCAGTACTTTTACAAGTCCAAGGTTTCAGAAATATTTTGAGTAAATGGTGCTTCATCTCTCATTTATAATGTAGAAAATTATTCCATGTATTTTAACAGTTGTGGTAACACTTCACAGATAATGAATTATTTCATTTATTCAACAGCAACAATCCAGTACATAAAAAGGTTTGATTTTTTGCAATTAATTTAACCCTAAATGATACCCTGTCAGTCAAAGCTGAGCTGAACTGTGCAGTCATATTTATTCAGAATGTGTTATTATACATTTTGGTTTAATAATGAGTTATAAAAGGCACAAATAAATGTGTTTCATAGCATTAGCATTTCATATGTTTACCTTACGTAGAGTACAATTTTCAAGAAATTTTTGAAAGATTGCCCCATTCAACTCTCAGGGATTCCATATTTTTGGTTATAGAAAAGAGCCAAGAAATTTATGATGCAACTGAAACGGTGAATATTTTTCAGATATCATAAATCAACATATCTGAGGGTATAACCACATTTACTTGACAGGTGCTTTAAGTATACTCAATCAAAAAATTTCCCTTCATGAAAATTTCTGAAATTACAAAGTACATGTATATAAAATGTAACTAATCAAAATATATTACTATGACCACAAACTACTTTTAGATCCATCTACTGAGTGTGATAATAAAATGTGATTCTCATATCCAATATAAACAAGAGCCATATATAAAGTGAGAGTAAGGTGTTCAAGGTTTAGTGGTTACAAATGTTACAAAATGATCTTGACAGCCTCCATGACTCTGGTAAAAATACAACGAAAATTTATCAATGGTCATCTGTTCACAAGTAAGTTACATTTATGACTAATGACCTAAATAATTACAATGAAAATTGTAAAGCAGCCATCTGTATCATATGGAATTTGTCTTGATTACATACTCATATTTTGGTCTTGTAAAAGTGGTAAAATTATCAGCATATAAGTTCATATAATCATGGACAAGAAACTGGAAGTTCCTTGATTGTTTAACTTGATCACCCTACGAAAGCATAGAGACTGCAAATCACAATCTGAAGTCTGCTGTACTTTTATAAAAACAGTAAATTCTATTAATCAATAAGAACATCCTGGCAGCATCAATAATAATCCACCAACTTCTAAACAATGATGCAATATAACACTGACAGTTCTGACTTAATATATGTAGGCAGATACATGACATGAGACACATTGCTCATGCAGGAAATGGCAGGATAAGAGGAAGATGTGGAAGTAAGCACAGTTTGATGAGAAAGTTATTCAGGGTGAGCTAAAAAGGTTGAGCATGTAGAAAGGAGGAACAAAGGAAGACCAAGAGTACATGTACGCCTGAAGCGAAGCCCTCTGATTTTACTGTGCTTAGTGACATGGTGATACATGAAATTTTCAAGTACACTCTTGAAGAACTTTACCCCAAAACTATCTCCATGAAAATTTAAATTCCAAGAGTTTATTTATAAAGAAATCCCTCATTATCAGAACATTACTATCTCCAAGGAATGTATGTTTCACTGCTTCCTGCATTATTCTGATCATTTGTTCATTGCTATCATATATTTGATCCGATTCATTAATATTCTTTTGAAGATAGGGATATTTATCATATATTTGATCCGATTCATTAATATTCTTTTGAAGATAGGGATATTATCAACTCCATAGTTAGTTACTATTCCCATTCTGTATCATCTGAATGCATCATCCATCAATATTTCCTGAAATAATCTTTCATATGTGTTCACTAGATGTCTCATTCTCATTTTAACAGTTTTTCTGGTAAAAGACGAGTTAGTTTTGGTGCCCCCCAATTTGTTTGGCTAAGTATTGCCTCATTAACCTTCATGTCATAGGGTTTTTTCAACAATATTCATTTTTGCCAACATGTACCAATCATGAATTTTCTGCACCTTTTCAATTGTTCCCATGAACAAAGCAAATACTAGGGTTCTCACAGAACAACAGAGTTATGTTCCTAGGGATCTGTCATTCATGCAAAATGTTGTTTTATGAGTACCAAATTGAAACACGATATGGGGGATTATGTTCTAGACCAAAAATTTCCCAGTCCATTTCTCATTTGAAGACTATATCTGAAGCATCTTACCTTATCATCAATATAAAGTACCATTCTTTATCATCATATAAATTAGGCTTTGTGACTCAGCAACTCTTCTCATTTCAATCGTAAATCAGACAATATCTAATGATTCTTACTAAGATGGCTAGAGATAAGGTACGGGAGGGGATGGGAGTGGAATGAACAGTTTATCAAGCCTTCCAAAGTAAGTATATCCATTTCAGTAAGTGATATTCATGATTGATGATGTATTTGGCCACTATATTACCTATCCTAATATTTGCAAGTTAGGGAGATCTCACTTATAAGGTACATAAGTATATATAATCTTTGTGCTCACAAGGTGATGATTAGTGGCTGGAATTTGATGAGTTTAATATATGCCTTCAACTTTGAAACATGAAAAGGAGAGAAAAACTGAATAACAGGACTAAGGATTTTGAATTATTATGGTAAAAACTGTTTTGAACTCATATAATGCTGTAAGTGTGCAAAATTGGTGCACTGAAAATTTAGAAAAGCCCTGGGATATATAATCTAAAAGCCATAATGGCACAAGGTAAAACAACAAATCTCTATACAGAAACTCAAAAAAGGCACTTCATCTATTAAGCAGTTACTAATTCATAAATACTCTACTACTGATTTACAAGGAAAAATGGGTATTGTAACTATTACTGATTTACAAGGGAAAATGGATACTGTAACTAATTAACTTGTTGAGAACAAAGATTTCAATATTCTGCTTGAGATTCTAGATTCCTTCTTAGAACTAACTCCTTTTTATTATTACATATGAAAGTTAATGTGCTCCAAATTTTCCTGGATAAAGATAACACATCAATAATGCACCTCCTCAAAGAGATGCAGTTGACAGAATAGCGTCCGAAACTGAAAGCAATAAGAGTGCTACAAAGAAGTGCCACAGGACATGGAAGGAACATAGAAGCTTTGAAAAGAGTAATGTGAACAAGGCAAAAAACATTCCAATATATTTTGATTAGTTCATCAGGAGCAAATTGTCAGTTAAAGAGCTACTAATCAGGCTAAATTATTCAGCAGGAAGAACTGTTGATAGTGAAGAAACATGCAAATACCTAAATAATAAATTCAAAAGCCTTTTCATAGTAAAGGGCACTTTTGCCACACCAGCAAACTGGGATGGGAAGAGGTCTTGGAAGGGAAGGGATTGAATCTGACAGAAAACTTTTCAATAAGCTACCAAAACACCTTAAAACACCTTGACCCTCATTCAGTTCATTATTCCGAGAAAATCTCTACATATGTGCTGAAAGAATGGACAGACACACTAGATACACCACTTAAGGTATTGTTCTCTATGCTGCTGTAGGGAATAGTAGTGTCAATGGAGTGAAAATGAGCAATTTCTGTGCCTAGCTTTAAGGAAAGTGACCAGGAAATTGCACTGAATTACAGACCAGAGTTGTCTGTAAAACAATGATAAAAGATAATGATTAAGCAATGCGCTCCCAACATGCAGAAGAGAGTAACTAAGAAAGACAACTGAGAAAACATGAATTTAGAGAAAGGTGGTTAGGCATTAAAAATTTCTTGCACTTCAATGACAAAGTGAGCTCTGTATTCAACCAAAGAGATGGACGAGTAGACTGTTCATCAACTGATGGAAAGAAGCAAAAGGAACAGGTTAGGTTAGAGGAGCACTTATGGGCTGGAGTCACCAGTTGCATGCTAAAGGTCTCAGTCTTGGGCCCACTGCTCTTCTTGGTATATAAAGACTTCCCAGGATTCTTACATGACCATGTTTGCTGATGATTCTAAGGTCTTGAGATGATGAATGAATCAGCTTAGAAATACACCAAGGTAAACTTTAAAGCTGGTCTGATAAATGGCCGCTGAAATTCAGTCCAAAGAAATGCAAAGTAATAAGAATGGGAAACATTGAAAGAAAGCCACAGTATGGTTATTATTTGACTGGAAATAAGCTGCAGGAATATGTATACAACAGAGACCTAGGAGTCACCCTGTGCCTAACTAGTCATTAAATCTTCGTGTGAAGAGAATTTTTCAGTAGACACATTGTTGGCTTGCAAATATTATAATCACATCTAAGTACATGGATTAGAAGTGTTCAGTAAACTAATCACAACTTACATTTGACCAGAAGTAGAATAAGCTTATGTCTGGTTACTCCACTAACAAACACAAAGATTTAATTGGGAGACTGTAGATGGTTCCTAAAGTAAGGGTTGAACTACAATGCAAAGCTGAGGGCTGTAAATCTGCCTACCAAGGATGGATGACATGATTACAACTTTCAAATCAGTTGGATGAATTCAACACTGAACAGCTCTTCACAAAATGCAATGACACTGGATGTGTCCTAGCAAGCCATCGATCATTCATTTCTGATACTAATTCACACTGGCAATAAAGGTAGTAAGGTATAAGTCATTTCCTCATCTTTGCAATTGTCAAATTCCATGTCAAGTCATAATCATACTGACAAAAACAGATTTCTACAGAAAATGTCATAAGTAAATTCAAGCTCTAAACAAAGAACAATCAAATTAAACTTAAGCATGACTGCTTCAAACAACAGCTGAAAATCTACATTACTTAAGGTCGATGTAAGTCACCCACAATAACTGGCTTTTGACTTAAAGCACTTCACATTCTCAAAAAAAAAGTCTGGCTATGAAAGTGACATCAATTTCTTTCATTAGCATTGTTTTCACTTATTTAACTAAATGGCCAAAGACATAAATGTGCAATATTCCAGTGATATTCATCATGTTCTTGATACCTGTTACATCTGAACTAACATCATGTTTCACTTGTAGACCACTGTGATGAGGTAACATCTTACAGAATTGTATACAGTAAATAATCAACCCACCAAAGATGATTAAATTCTATAAACATGATTATCATTCATTATGAATTCAGCAACAATTTTCAATCACAAAGTGATTAAGAATAAACGTATACTGAAAACTCAGCAAACACTTCTGAATCTCATAATTCATTATGTTTCCCCAAGCCATTATTTTAAACACAATTGTTGTGGCAAACATAAAAAACTGGACAACAATATACGATTAGCATTATAAGATTTATTAAGCAGTAATCTAACATTTATGGTCTGAAAGGAATTAAACATTTAGTTGTAATATACAGATACCTGGAAACAATCAAATTTCTCCATACTGGATCATCACACAAAACAATCACAAATTTTTCAAAAAATAGTCCTTTAGTCTTTAACAAAAATTGTTATACCTCAAGTTTTTCCCTGAAGTAAGAGAGATTCTGTAAGAGTGACTTTACAATGCATTTTCACATTTTATCTTACAATCCGCATTTAGAAAGTATGGTAAAAATATAAAAACACTCCACAATTTTACAACACTGCTTATGGGTTTAATCACAATCATAGTTATTCTGTGACAGGCAAAATCTACTGCTAAATTTAAAAGATATAAGTGGGGGGAGGGGAGAAAAAAAAAAAAAAAAAAAAAAATCTTTAAACCAAAACTAACTTTCTATAAAAGCAGGCCCTTCCTCAAGTGAGTTTTTAACTAACTTATTCAAAATAATGCCGCACAAAAGCATCAAATCAGTTTAGTCTTTCAGCAGCTAATTACCAAAACCCAGATTATTCAGATCTAAATTCTGTGGTATTTTATCATTCAGGTACAGTACACACGTATGAATTTTCAATTCCTTACAGTCTAACTATGTATAAGTAAATGCAGTAACTATTCATACACAACTGTGGTCTACTTCAAAATATCTTTAAAAATGAGCAATATAAAGGGAAATTAAGTAATAATAATACTTAATGGAGAAGGCATACCCATTTCTTAAACAGAAGCCTATGCATAATCTTCGCCAGAAAGCAATTAAAATTTCTCTTAAAATCTTAAACTTAAAATTTTATAGCTTTACTTTTACACTTTCAATTTTGTTACCATAAATGAAAATCTGATGTGAATCTTCCTCCGAATCATCATTTTAAGCAAACATTTTTTTCTTTTTTTGTGTTGAGGGCTCCAGTCAAGGACAAAACTATCCTGAAATTACTATCATTTCTGCATCATTATCATTTTCCCCTTCCTATCATCTTTCTGCTTCCCTATTTCTGCTTTTACCCTTGTAGGCACTTCCTAGGAAAAATCCTAATGATTTATATATTTTTGATTTTCTGTGCACTGGAGCAGGTAACAGCAAAAGCACTCAGCAATTTTCTTCAACATATGTTTTTGGGTCTTAAACTTCAACTGGAAGTGAAAAACCTATGAAAAGCTGAATTAAGTGAGAACTTTATTTCGAGGTCACTGAAACATACAGTAATCCTCAGAGAAATATACAGCTGGAAAAACATTTCCACAAGCCTTTCGTGACCAAAACTTATATTCAGTGAATGTTGGTACTCATCCTCTCCTGCAGGCACAAAAAATCTATACCACTGACCAGGAGTCTGAAATGTAACTAATATGCTAGTCCACGAAAGCAAGAAAATGGAAGTGCAACCTTAGGTGACTAATTTGTAAAAATATATGATAATAAAATAAAATGAATAAATCAAGAATGCACAAGGATGTATTGTAAATATAAGACAGCAATGATAGGCTTGCAAGAGATCAGAAAATAGAGTGCAGCTACAAAAACTGAAATATGAATCTGTACATTCCGTTTAAACCTCCAACTTCTCTAAGCTTAAATCTTCATCAGTCGGTCAGCATTTCCTGGCATAAATTTACACTTTTCTAAAGTGCACATCAATTGTAAGGAATCCATGAGTTGCCAGTTTTTTATATATCATGCATGAGCATTCACTCTCCCATTATGTTCAGGTATAGACACTCATGCCATTTGGATCAATAACATATGAGAAAGGAAAATAAACAATGACAAGAGGAAGATGACCTAAACCCAAATTGTTCTTAATGGAAAGGAGAGGATGGATGTTAAGGGGTCAAAGTATTCACTCTTCAAAAGACATATAAGTTAGTAATTGATCTGCTTTACATTTCTGCCAGTTATCATCTGTGAGCCAGCAACATCCTGAATCTTACAATGAACCTTAAGTTCACAAGTAATTTCAGGTATAACTCGCTTGGTATCCTGAGATTCAGTTATTTTACATTATTTCATATTTACAAGAATCTTTCTTTTAGTGTTTTCAGGTTCAATGACCCACATTAATCTGTACATTCTATATCCTACATCAATGACAAGAATGAAAAATCAATTTTATCAGAAAGACGATAATATAAAGTGAATTTTTTCACAATATTTTGTACTAACATTATCATATATGTGAGACTGTGGTTTCAATGCATTACACATGACAGCTAGTGAATGGATACGAGTGAATGAGGCTTTTGTTCGTCTGTTCCTGGCATTACTTTACAAATCTGGGAAACCGAATGTGAAAGAAAAAATAAAATTTAATCATAAATAAGCTCAGGACCCTTGTATAAGGTTCCTGTATTTCTGAGGCTGCACTACAATCAAAAGCAGGAAATTTATGGACTCACTTGGAGCAAAAAGTTCTTTGATAAAACTGTACTCCCTTTCATCAGCCAACAATGATACAGTTTTCCTAAGTTAACTATCAAACATTCTCATTAAAAGTTTATCTTATGAGAAGTATAGGTATATAGTGCACTTACAGGTCACCTTTTCCCAATGAAAATTCATAGCACGTAACCTTACATTCAAACCTTATGGTTCAAGGTAAAGCCTCCATCATTATATGTGCCACATCTTACAAAGAAATCTGAAGAGATTAGACAAAGAAATATCAAAAAATATGGAAACAAACTGAAAAGATCATATCATCTTTATATATTACACCTTGAAGTATATATATTAAAGTCTATATTACAAAAATACAGCAATTTTAACAAAGCATTTATCACATTTCTCAGGCAGTTTTTCTTACTCACAATCTTGAGAAAAACAATCAAAAGTACCTGTATATATCTCAAACTATCCTCAAATATCTGTATATATCTTAAACTATCTTAATGGATGCAGTGCTAAAACAAAATAATACAGCAGTTTCACAAATTAAAGAAAGTGTCACATATAACTACAGCAGGGAAATAAAATTACATACAACTGCAGCTGAGGGCTGACTTAATAAGGTCAAAACAAACTAGGCTTTACAGTTAGCAAAAGATTTTCAAAGAAAATGCACAGCACTTAGAATGCTACACAGCCACAGTGAACTGCAATGCCCACAAGTTGAGACCACTTACAGTAATGCTTGAAGAGAATACAAGATCTTTCCCTACATGACTGATAAAAATCTACAGTGACTTCACCAAGTCTTTACTTCGTACTAGAGTTTATAATTTATACACGCACACAACTTGAGCTAAAAATTAATGAAATGAAGAATCTCAATATCCTATCAAAATGAAAAAAAATGAATAAAAGCCTGTGATCAGAGCCTGCCTTCATGGCATCCACAAATATATCCACAGAAATGCACACATCAGCTCTATCTTCTGGACTAACCTAAGAGAAAATAAAATGAATAATCTCATAAAGTCTAATCAAATTACATCAATATTCAGCAAAGCTAATCAACTGAAACAGTAGTTCAGGAACATGCAAGTGCAAAGATGCACAGATATATGATTCAGCTCAATTTCAAACAAGAGGAGGGGGTCAACAAATCAAGTAATTATACTGAGATTGACAAAAATCAAACATGATTTAATAAAGCTAGTTTTTGAAATCTAAAAGTATGGGACCTCTGTCTGGATACACCTGTAGCTTTGTGATTTAGTTCCAATGTTAAACTTGAGATGAAGATCTGAGAAATGATATACATATGAATGTATGATCTCTTTGTGGACCTGAGCTACGAATCACTAAACTGAGAAATATCAATGTGTTTAATGCATATTTTATGCAACAAAAACCTATAACATTAAACAAATACATACAAATAAACAGAGTGAATTCTTTCCCTGTTTGATTTTACCTTCATGCAAAACTTGGAGCTTTTTAAATGTTGAGTATAAAAAAATCTATCAAGCCACTTTTCATTAAATAAAAGATACAGATAGTGTGTATAAAGGCCACAGTATCAGTGCACCATCGCATGTGTGTTGCACCTTTATATGCACCGCCCTTAGCTACTAAAGTACTTATTATAAAAATAAATGGGAATTAACCCCATCTTTGGAAAGGAGTCAAAGATCTATAGAATGAGTAATTCATCATATTCTGCCACAGTCAAACATGATTTGGAAAGAAAAAATCAGGACATATACATAGGGCACACAGATAAAGATTCAGCTCCAAATCAACCTTCAGCTTATGAGTGCAATAAATATAAATTTCACCATATCTAAGAACACCAAACATGATATCATAAATTTTGTGATTGAAAACTGATTTGAGGCAAATGTAGGGACAAAGATAAGCATTACTAACTTAGTTTTCTCATCACATTTAATTTAAGAACTGATGAAAACTATGATTTCATCAATCTTGTCCAATTCCATACCCTTTAACAAAGCATATGATTGAAAGCAAAGTATGAGACTCATTTCAAGAAGAATGTATTGATTAAAGAGTCACCTCTATCTACAAATGTGGACCAAATCTTCATGTAATATGTAAATTTCACGGAGTTTGGCTAATATCCAGCAAGCATCTACTAAAAATAAAAATTTCTGAAACAAAACAAATGACATAAGAAGACAAGAGACATGTAATGAGAGTGGTAAATTAGGTGATAATATCCTTACTCCAAGTAAAGAAAGGGGTGCAGAATGTACTGTGCTATCTTTCAAAAGCTTATGCTGTGACTATTATATTTTACTCAGATTTCTGTGTGTCAGGACTACTGACTACAAGTACAGACCCTAGGATGCCCTATTACAAAGAAAGATTAAAGAACAGAAAGGAATTTCAGATTCTGTAACCAAAAGCACAAGTAAAGAAAATCATAAAACTGACTTTCATGATATGTGAGAAGTATTAAACCTAGGTAATTAAAGGAATTTTATCTCCAAAATTACAAATGCAACACTAGTTACATATAAAATATATTAAAACACATACTTTATATTTACCTGCCATTACCCATTTTTGTTAAGTAGCACCAAGAACAGATGGAAACTAGCCCTATTTGCTCACATCCACATCCCTACCTGTCATGTGTAATGCACCATAAGAGTGGATGTGAACAAATGGGGCCATACTTTTGTCTGTTACTGGTGCTACCACACTACAGCAGGAAATGGCAAATAAGCAGCAAAAGATGATACTAAACTAATGAAATTCCTTATAATTATAGGAAAGTATTTACCATTACAAATTTTATTTTGGGTGAAATATACATGGCTTTTCTTGCTTCTCAAAACATTTCACTACCTGTGAAAAGTATAGAAATTGGAAAAACCATCAAAACAAGTATCAAAATTAGTAATTAATATATCATGTCCTTTAATTAAATATAGTGCTTAGTCTCCTTTTTCAATATAATTATATCACACAGCCCAGCATAAACTTACATAAACTTGATGGTGAAGAATTTATCTGAATATGAAATTCTGTACACAAATTTCCCTGCTCTGAATCACTTTACTATGAATGTAACAACATAAGCAACATGTTATAATTATTATCAGCTACATTTTTTAATCAAACTTCAGTATAAAATGTTGGCCTTTCTATGCCTATAAGGCGAAAGGCCATTGGGCCAGTATAAACAACTGTAAAACCTGTTGCAATGTAGGTGATAAATTTGTAGAAAAGCTCCACAATAAGACGATGACGAACAGTGATGCCACCTGTCTTGTTCACATAATCTTCAGCTTTTACCTGAAAAATTTTATATCTCTAGATGGAAACTACATAAGGAAGAAAAATATCAAAATAGTCTATTAAAACTAAACTACAGGACTATAATATTTCAATTGTATTATACTTATATAATATCATGACCATAGCACTAAGCTTATTACTAACTTTTTCTTCTTTCTTGTGAGCATGATCCTATATATCATACATCTCTCAAATTTCTTCACTGTTCACTTTTTCACATTATGGTGTCCGACAGAACATCTCATTCACCTATAGCAACACAGTGAGTTCTGTTATTCGGATCATCTAGATAAAAATCCATAAATTAGTATTCTTTTAGTTATTTCTCAAGCAGTAGGTAGTACTTGGTAGACAGCCACCAACCAAGGAGGTATTTTACCGTTACTACCAACCTGGGTGTCGGGAGGGTTAGTGACACTTGCTTATTGAGTCAGCTGCTGGTTTCTACTCACAAACATACAATCTATCCTTGTTACACATAATACTTGACAACACGTAACTCACACAACTCAATTTCATAACTCTAGATATTCCTGCAGTGAGTGCTATGCACCAGCCCTGCCTTTTGGCAAAATGGTATGAGCAATAAATAGAAGTAGTAGGGAGGAATGTTTAGGTAGGAGTATTAGGCAGAAACATAAGGAAGAATAGTAAGTAGGAGCATTATGTTAAAGTAGAAGGTTGGAACATTTGGCAGGAACACTAAGTAGACATATTAGATAGTAGTTGGTAGGAACATCATGTAGAAGCCTCTGGAAACACTGCACTAGAGTTGCCCTCTGTCAGTTGCCTGTTCAGTTTGAGGCACTAGATGCTAAAAAGTGGCCATGGAGTTCACCAGTAATGGAGATTCTTTTGCCATGGCCACTCCAGAGGGAATGGGTGTCAGAGATACAGATACATAAGATATATATTTCTTATGCACCATGTTTAAATTTGACTATTCACTTATCCCAGATGCCACTATCTTTTAAATGAGGGAAGATTTTTTTTCTCTTTTTTCAACTTTTTCACTCCCGACCCCATCATCAAAAAAGACTTCCTTTCATGGATGTACATCTTAATTATTTCAAAGCAAGTCTATTCTGTTCTAAAACAATAGAAAGTTAGACCAATAAATATTGTTTTACTTATCTGTAAGGAGAACATGGTTTTCCTGAAATGTGAAAAGGCACTGATGAAGGGAGACAAGTAACTGATCCATCTTACACATCATGTATAAAACTGGATACTGTACAGTCCTTAAAACAAATTATAGCATAATACTGTGCTCTAAATTTCACAAAACTTGCATTACTTGCATATTGCATCTTTTTTATTATCATTCAATACACACACTAAATTTCTTGTTAATTATCAGACACAGAGTTACCGTCAGACACCTAGATAAGAGTTTCATGCACGGTTTTCCTCTAAATGTACAGCTGTTGAGGTAACATATGTAGAGGTTTTCACACACATATCTGTGGTTAATATCAGATCAATAATCCCACCGAGAGCACAATGAAATGAGTTAAATTGTTATTATCACTGCCAGAATGATGGTTTCTGAACAATTATAAACAATGGATAGAAACTGCACCAAGCACCATCCCTACACTTACTTCTGCATATCATTGACCTCCCCACAGTAAAATACTGTTTAGAGAAAAATGTAAACTGTGTTAGGACAGTCTCACTTTCCCTCAATGTTTTGCTGCCTTGGCTGGGTATGGCTTGTAGGGTGTGCCTTTCACATTACATCAAGTGCTGATAATTGCAATTTCTAACTGAATATATAATATCAAATAATGTATGTGGCACACCAAAATCCAGTGTGAATGCAGCCATAGAGGAGTTCACACTGGAAGAAAGGCATTACCCTTCTTCCATAATCATAATTTTACATGAAACAATATAAGTCACACGGGAAACTGTTCAAGATCAAGATAATAAATAAACCTTTTATTTTAGAATCAAAAGGAGCTCCACTGCCCCAAGGAAAACAAAAACGCCCAGTCATAATGATATCCATCTGATAAACATACAATTATTGTGCAGAAACAAAATCATCTACAAGTGTAGCAAAGACCTTCACCTTACACCTTTTACCCCTAACATCAATGAGGATATTTCTTGTCCTAAGGAATGCACTCAGGCTAAGTGTTGATGAAATCCATTTAACTAACATATTGCATGTACATTAATCATCTCCAAAATAAACTCAAAACACAATACAGCAGCGATTAAGCTTTGGTCCTAAAACTAGAACCATGAAGGTGTCAGAGTAACCTATTTTTGGCAAGATGCGGAAGGGCTCATTAAAATGTATCCATAAACAAAGTTATATAACTACATATAACAATGGCAAAGACAGATTCAGACCTATAACTTAATCAAGCAGTGAATGCACACATGTACATGGACAAAGATGATGAAGGTACTCGAGCTGTTATTCTATATTTTGTAGAAACAAACGAAATACAATATTTCTCGCATATACTACCACATAATTTTTATAAATGTCTTCAGAACACTACTATCAAAAGTAACATCTTTTCTTAATCTCCCACTTTCATGAGACACAACCTCTAAAGAGAAAAGGGTTAGTACAGTCCAGGAACCTAAAATAAGAGTAACCACATACTAATAGGTTTACACGTATATAGAGTAGCTCTATATAAAGCAGTAAAAACAAAAAGATAAAGCTGATCGAGTACAGAATCATACCTACATCACATGGATTTTGAGAGGAGAGTGTAATCACAATAACAAAGCCCCCATTTCTCAAAATATTTCCTTCATATATTCCAACTGTGAAGTTCTTGATTCTGATAACATGCAGCTGCTTACCTGCTCCATGTTAAGGATAATTACATAAGAATTAATCATGTATCACAATCCTCTCCTGAATAAAAGTAAAATCATTCTAACAATAAATGAAGTATGCAATACATTAACAAAAGCATCAAAGAATAAATTTTCTGTTACTGTATAGTAATATTCACTCACCTCAAGCAATGCACAAATGGTGGCAAATGAAAGTGACTTGAAAATTGCCCTCACAGCCACAATGATCACTAGTCCAAGGACTGTACGAAGAAGTGAGAGTCCAATCATGTTGAATGATGGCCAGATAACAGAGTATGGTGGAGGCAGTGATGGCTCACGAATAATTCCCATCTGGTAGTTGACCCAAGAACCCAGCAAGGATCCACAACCTACACCCACAATAACAGTAGTGTCACCCCTGCAACATAAGAATTGAAAACATGGTAAAATGAATATTGAATACACTACAATTCTACTGAGATGTATATGAGTATAAACAACAGTATTTTAAAAATAATTTAGCAATTCCTTCATCAAGCCTTGTTGGTTTTACATGCCTCTATGAGGTAGGATCAAAAACATGCAAACAATGCCTTCATATGCATACAATTGGTCTCTAGATGTAATGCACAATATACCAAAAACAGTTGGCCATCTAAAGCTAAGTTGCAAACACATCACTCCATGGTTTTCTGTGATGGCTTCATATGCCCTGGTTCAGTCCATTAGTAGCACATTTGCTCCCTTACATCATACCAGGCATCTTCTTTCTGTCTAACACACCTGCCTTGTCCTTCTGAACATTAAGGCCCTAATACCTGAAAGCCCCCTTTACTCTATCCTTCCATTTGCTCATGTCTCCCCCCTCACTCTTGCTCATTCTATTTCAACATACAGATTCCATTTATCACCCATCTACTCAATATCCCTATAAAAATCCAGCACAAGCTCATTACCACATCTCTCTTGGGGGAAATCAACTGTCACACAGTCAACCTAAATTGCACCACAGACTGTCCTTAATAATTTCACTTTCAGCGCATCCACTCTTTCCAACTGTTTGTATTCAAGGCCAAGTTGTAGCACCCATACAAAACCGCTGGGGCAACTATACCTTCAAACTTACTTATCTTTGCCTTCATTGTGCTCAGTAGCCTTGATTCTCTCTTCCACCTTATGACTTATTACAACCACCATGGTTCTACTTGTAGCCATGTCCACACACAAAGCCGCTCCAATATCATACTGGCTTATTATCAGGTTGAATTGTTCAAAAGGCATGTACCAGATAAACACAAACAGCAATTCAAGAAAATGTGGAGGGGGATCTCCGGCAAAAAATGTTGTCAAGGCATACAACCTTGGAGCAAAGTTGACATTTTGCATCCTTTTCTTTGTTAGTTCTGCCTGCATAAATGGAATCAATGATGAACTTAAAACCTATTTACAATGTTCAGCCTTGGTCTACTTCTACAAAAGTGAATTTCACCATTAAATGGGGAGCCACAGATGAGAAATCATAATAGCCATATAAAATGAAAAGTAAACCACTTACATGGCATAAGGAAAGCTGGCTAAATTATAATGTCAAACAAGAACTATACTGTCAAAAGAGGAGAACTGATAAGTTGGATTATCTTTTGCTTAACTCTGTCTGTAAGTACTCAGAGATAAAGCAGCAAAGATATGAAAATAATATTCCATGCAAGGACTAAGAAATCCTTTATATAATGGGAGTAATGTCTCAGTGGCATCTGGCATTTGAAAAGTCCCAGTTTTTTGGGGAGAGACTTAACTGGATGTGTAACTTTAGGCTTCCAAGACAGACATTACTCTAATACCAAGAATGATAATCGTCTTGTTGAATACTAAAGCCATCAAAAAAAATGAGGAACATCATCATAAATTTAATAAAATGAAAACAAATTGGGATTTAAAGCATTATTGTTAACTACATTACATCTAACTAACTGGTAACTCTTACCCAAATCAGAACTTATAGTAATTAAGACAAGACACAAATCAAACCAATGATGATGGAGAAGATTTGAAAGATGTGCATTCATCAACACATGAGAAAACTGGCAAATTTGTTGAAAAAGAAGAATGCTGAAAAAAAACTAGAAAGAAGCAGAAATAGGACTAAAGCCTGAGGAAGACCTAACCCTATTTGTTCAATTTGTCAGAAAATGCATCAAGCAGTTCTAATAGGTGTTTTCCATGTAATGATATGGATATGGTCAGGAACCAGAGTAACACCCTGATGTCAGTGCAAGATAAGGTGTTTATGGTATATGTCGGAATGTATCCTATATACATGACTGTATTACTTTGAATAAAATGCCCCTGAGAAAAGTAATATAGCTGTACCCACAAATGCTATGTATATGTTGTTAATAAAAAAACACCAATTTGAAAAGATTCTTTAGTAACTATGACATTCTAAAAACAAATATTACATTATCATTAGTGATTTGTTAATAAAAAAACACCAATTTGAAAAGATTCTTTAGTAACTATGACAATCTAAAAACAAATATTACATTATCATTGGTGAACTCTGACCTTCAAGCACAATTAAGTGTGCAGGTTACTGAAGAGGATGCGCTGAAATGGTTTAGACACATGAAGAGAGTGAGAGAGGATAGGTTGACAAAGAGGATATATGTGTCAGAAGTGGAAGGAACATGGAAAACAGGAAGACCAAACTGGAGACAGAAGGATGGAGTGAAAAAGATTTTGAGCAATCCAGGCCTGAACATGCAAGAGGGTGAAAGGAGAGCATGGGATGGAGTGAATTGGAACAATGTGGTATACTGGGCTGAAGGTGCTGTCAGTGGACTGAACCAGTGCATGTGAAGTGTCTGGGTGAACCAGGTAAAAGTCTGTGGGGCCTGGTTTGCATAAGATGCTGCAGTTTCAGTACATTACACATGATAGCTTGAGAAGGGATGTGAGCAGACACAGCCTTTCTTCATCTGTTTGTGGCGCTAATGCGGGAAATGCTGACCAAGTATGAAAAAAAGACAAAAGTTATTGAAGAATACATGGACAAAGATCCGGGTCATGACAATTAACAATATATGGGAAAAACTATACTTACAATCTGACATTTGAAGATACAGGGTTTTATAAACCTTTCATTATTTTTAGACCAACACTGTACTGTTAATCAAAAATTTTTATCATTCATTAGACTTCACAAAAGCTCACTGGTGAATATTTTGCCTTCTAATATTTCTCCTATGTAAATTATAGCTCTTTAGCATCAGCAAGAATTGTGACAAAGTGCTTATCACTTGTAGTTGGTCAACATAAGTAATGATATGTTACATCAATGACAGTAAATATCCAAGCTGACTAAAGGTCATACCTATCTAAGGCTACTACTCTAATCAATTACTCAGGGGCGCTGATGGATAATCATAACTGATGCTACTGACAACACCAAGTTTTGGGTTGTACTCTCAGTTATGACAAATTATTACACTTATTATTGGGGTAAAAAAAAAAAAAAAAAAAAAAAAAAAAAAACTTACCTCGCAGGTGTCCAGCGATCTGTAGCAGGGTAGCAGACAATCATAGCAATTGTTAGTGTAATGGTAATGATGGGAGAGGCCGGATGGGTTAGCGCTAAGTGATCCAGGACATCCACCCAAGGCAATATCAAGATCAGCAGGACTGTCACTAACACCAGGCCACATAAAACATCCTAATTAAAAGAATATAATTTATCACACAAATACAAAGGTAAGGTGAGAGTACTTAAGATTTATATTTCATTGTCCTGCTTTGTAACCCTAAGTGTATAATACTTGGTATATAACTATTCAAAACATATGTACTTGAGACTTGAAGTAAGTCTATGAAAGGTAAAAATCACTTGTTCTGCTTAACTAGGGAATGTGATTTACCAAGTAATCTATTGTTGCAAAAGAAAATACAACACTTACCAATAAACTATGCATACCAAGATACATTCTTGAGAGGCAGACACAGGCACACCAGGTAAGTGCAATGGCCAAACCCCAACCCCAGTCAAGCTTGTGAAAAAGAATCAAGGAATGTGTTGTTTGAAAAGAGCAATAAAACCTTAAATAACTACTCCATTTAAGAAAACACTCATACTTAAGACAATGAAATGATTAATGAGATTGAAAGAACTAGAAAACCCTAGCAAACTTACACTGAAATTCTATATCTATCATGTTACAAATTACTATAACTCAACAAGCATTATCAAATTATTTCCACAAAGCAGTAGATGAAGGAATATGACCACCTTCACTTATAAAACATTTGACTCCACCTTTTTTTCCTAGCTGGATGAAACAATCCAGGCAGCCTTCTTAGACTGGACTTTGGGACTATCACGAAAAATATCATCTAATATCTGAGAATATGAATCATTAGAAAAAGAACAAAACTTTATGACACATCCATGAAACTGATAACACTAAAGTAAATTTCACCTACTTGGTATCTATTTAGTGTAAGGATGAGAACGGAGAATGGCATGGCAACACCAACCATTGCATGGGTGGATGGTAGACCGTACTCTAATTGCCACTTTGGATCTAGTCGAATTACTGGAGGACAAGATGGTCGAGGGACTTTCAGAATATCTTTCAATACTTGTCCTGAAATGAGAAAATATCAATGAAATCAACTCAAATCTTTTCTAATCACACATGGGTCATCAGCTGTGAAAATGATTACGGATAATGTCTGACCTTCTGTCTATCTATATCTCTGAATTCAAATAAGCAAATAAGGTCTAAAATTAAGTTCATGAGCTACTCATATACAGTATTTCTGTATAAAATTACAGGTAAAGTACACAAATAACTTTTTATTCAAAATTTACATAAATCTTTTATGTACTCATTTACTAATCTGTTAAGACTCTTGTGAGCCTATCAAGACAGTTTAAAAGCTTTATCTTCCACTTACAAATCATATTACATAATTCTGGATTCCTGCACAGTGGTTTAATATAACCAAGAATGAAACTGGTGTGAAATGCTTGCATTTAAAAAACATGAATGCATGAAAAAGATTACAACAGACTAAGTGAACATACACACAGGAGAGAAATGAAATCAAAACGCATGAAGATAGATAGAAAGATAGATAGATAAGGTGACAGATAAGCAGGAGAGACAGGAAATGTTAAGAAATGAAACATAAAATATAAAAATTATATACATCGTAAAATGCAAACTCTGAGAATGAATGGTAGACAAACAATCAATTGGTGATTAAGGAAATTGCTGCCAAACAAATGATTTGTAAACATGGAAAAGTGCTTCCATTGGTGACTAGAACTAACTTGCTTACAGTCAAGTCAAAAAATTCTCCTTACCTATATACATAGTAATCATCCAAATGACAATCACCCTGCGGAGAACTGCACCATCAACATTCCATGCCCAGAAGCAGAAGAACACAGAGTAAAACAATTCTCCACCCAAGTTCGTTGCAAAGTGGAAGAGATGGTACCAGAACCTATCAAAATATCAAGATGTACATAACTATAATAAATATCAACATTCAACTGAAAAGGAAATGCATCATAAGACATTTTGCAAACTCAAATCAGGGAGGTAATAAAAATATAACTCAGATAATCAAGTCTTACTGAATTAGTATCATAGGTTATCTAAACTTCTGAAAGTAATACATTACAAGATATATCAAATCTCACCACTTACATTTACAAAATGATGGTTATTAAGGAAAATCATCCTTCTAAGTCCAGAATAACCAAACTTTCCTTAAGGTAGAAAGTCATAATACTAATTCTTTACTAATCAAAGTTATTCTACATTTTCAAAAAATGATGATTCACAAACATATATTTCAAAACAATTCAGTCAACAAAATGGTCTGAAGAGATTCTTATGACAATAAAACCTTTCAGTTATGTATATATATGGTTACTTTTCAGCTTATAAAAATCTTAATGAGATGAACCTATCCAGACCTATAAATATGTATGTTTTACATCCAAATATCTAATACTCTTCCTTTCAAACTTTTGGAGAATCTACAATACCCACAGCTTTCAGCATCCCTCCAATTTTTCTCAAATATTCCATTCTAAACCTAAGCTTTCTCACTACCATCCTCAGCAAACTTTACTTCCAAACAAGTAAATCAAAACAAAGCTTCCAGTTCTTCTACATTCAAACAAACATAAGACTACATGCATCATTAAAGATAACCATTACTCTATTCAACTCCTCTGAATCAGCTAACTGCAAAGCATCATCTACTTCCCTCCTCTTCCACAATGATTAAGCAGAACACTACAATCAATCAATATTGTTCTTATTTCACATAGCATTCCATCTAACAAACCATAAACAAACATGGTGACCTCACATAGCTTTGAGGCATTCCCACATTTATTTCAAACCACTCATTCATAGCACCACATGCTCTCACACACATATTACTTTCATTACAAAAGCTCTGAACACCACTCAAGTCTTTCATATAAATCAGAAATTCCTGCAGAGCATTTTTATTTACTTTATCATACCATTACCCCTTTTCTAAAGTAAAAAATGCTGCATGTATTCTCTTCTTTTTTTTCTTCAACTTTAAATACATAAGTGCAAAGATATGACTGCACACCCCTTGCCCTTCTTAAACCCAACTTGTTCACCGGTAAGAGGTCCAACAATCCTTTTAATATGATCAATCAATATTCTTCCACATATAATGACAACTATGCTGTGATGCCAACTACAACCAGGTCTAATCCTTTTACCTTTATGCAGTGAAACAATTACTCCTTTTGCCCATTCATCAGGTGCATGATCACTTTCTTAAACTTACATACAACCTTTCCAGATCCACTCAGCAGCAGTTTCACCACTCAATCTATACCCTCAACATCTCCATTCATGAAGAGCATTATTGCTTCACCCATTTCCTCCTACGTGATGTCTTCCTTAGATTTATTCCGCTCTCTTGTTACCTCTAACCCTACAACAGCAATACCCATATCTTTTACCATCATTTGCCATCAGTTCAACACATACAAACTTCATCCTTTGTCACTAATATTCTAACAGAATCATCTAATACACTTTCACTCCTTAAACATCTCTTGTTTTCACACTTATTTACCTCTTTACAAAATAACTTATCATTCTCCTTAAATCATTCATTTTTCTCCTTCAACACTTCTTTCCTTTTCTTTTCTTCAAATAACCATCATATTAACTTCTTTATTTAAGACTTTATACAATACACTTTTTGTCTTCCTTTCATCACTATTTCTGCCAGATTCAGCCTCTCCTTTCAAACTCTCACTTTCAGCTAAATCACCTATCTTAAATTGCCATTCCACTATACGTACCTCTCATCCTACAACCTATGCCTGCAGTGCCACAAACATCCACAACATCCTTTTATAATGCACTTTTAAACTATCTTCACAACACCTCAACATGACATTGTAATATTTTGGATTCTCTCAGCTTCCCATTTAACTTCTCTCTGAGGCTAAGTTTATTTTCATTCACCAACTTTTCTACTTTTCTCTTTACTGTTTCATTCATAATTCAAGTTGTAGATCATTTAAAATAAAAAAGCTAACCTGCATATTAAAGCCATTTGAGCTTAAAAAGCAGCTCCCCATCCCCCACATAGACCACACTTAAAATATGCAACTTATCATACTCTTTCTTACCAAAATCATATCAGTTTTGTTCTTGTCTACCTTGTGAATTAATAAACATCTTTATATTTTAAGTATGTATCCTTAACTTGCGTTCATTCCTCTGAAGTGAACAAAAGCTTTAAATATAATATAACAACTTTGTAAGTCTTCACTTCGCAAACCAAGTAAAAGTATTAGATAAAAAATCATTTATCTGTATCCTGTTACATGTATTACCTATTTTTTATCTCATAAGTGGTTTCTTCCTGTTCAGACTCTGAGAGAGTGCTGTCTTCTTCCATACTTCCTTCTGTTCCTCCAGTGTTCTCTCCAAGTAAAATACCCATCCAGGATCTACCAGCTGAAAAACATGAGATCAGAGATATCTACTATTCTGTCACAGTGATCAATGAACAGGCAAATAACACAGTACATGTATCTATGGCATCTAGTTTAAATATTCACATAAGAAGTAAGGTTTTCATTTCACAGACAACGGAACAATCCAAAACCATGTATTTTGGCTTTCAGATGAGTAAAGTCAAAAGTCTTGTGAAAAATATACATTTTCATGGACTGTTTTTACCATTTTTCCAGCAAGTTCCAATGATGTTCTGGTGTAAGTGAATACCTAAAACACAGGTAAAATAGGGAGTAGTAATTATACCTGCATCACCAAACTTGATCTAATAGTTTCCCTTTGTTCAATTTCTGAACAATAAAATTCAATCCTCTTCAGAGGTTTCATTCACCCATATGAAGCAATGCTTGCATATCTGCAGTAGCTTTTCCTCCATTTCTCTATTAGTCAGGAAAGCATCAGAAGCCTTCTACCTCATCAATCCTCAAAGTATCACCTCCCTCCAACCTCCCCTGGACCCTGGAGCAGTCTTTTTTTCCTTGCTAATCAATGTCCTGGTTTGTATTCACATCCAAAATAAGCTAGTCTCACTTTAATCAAACGCTTTTTAAGATGTATCACCTCCTTCCTCAAATTTTCTTTTCAAATATGCAGGCTACAATCAGAAGTTTATCACCCTCCTCAAACTACATATGCCACTAATTTCACCTAGCCTTATGTCCTGTACTCTCCAGAGTATCTTTAACATTCCTTGCAGATATACTGAAATGACTACATTAAACACTGGAAGTAGCACGGACAGCAGCATGAATCAACAAGCATACTATCAGCAGGCGGGATACAAAAGTATTCTGCCAGTTGGTGTGATACAATTCAATTGTTTCTGCTGTGACGTCACTATAATATACAAGATTAATAAAAAAAGATAAAAAAAAAACTATGGCATACTTTACTATTACATGAAAAGGTTATTTTGTACATCAAAAATACAAAGGAAATTTATATTTTTTCAAATAAGCTACAAATACTGAACAAAGCATATGTGCCACAAGTTCATAATGTACCTTAATTCTCAAATGTTGTAAGTACAAAATATCTCAAGTCAAAATGATGTACACTGGGATATGCATGTAACTGAAACAACAAAAATGCAACAGCACAACCATACATCTAACAGCATGAATGGGATGACATTATGCTACCTGTGATGCCTTATTATGACAGCACTGTAAAACATTTCTTTAACCAAGGTCATGTACTCCATTCATTGCCATAGTATGTTTTTTTACTCTTTTGTCTCCCCCATATGCACTGAGGGAAGAGGGATTTTTCCTATCTCCAGTCACAGGGTTTAAAAAGGGTAACATAAAGGATACCTGTAATGCTGAAGAATCCTTTAAAACTAAGAAAATGATAAAAAAATCTGTGAGCCTACATTTGTAAAAAATGACAGAAAGGATTAATGCTGCTTACTTGAGTGAAACATGAGTTTACAGGGTTTTCTGGTGAAGAAAAACAATCAAAACAGATCTGAACACTGAATGTAGGATCAGGCAATATGTTAACAATTGACAATTAAATTTCTTCATGAGCATTGTAACCTGAAGAAAGTGAGTAAAAGATGGTTAAGAAAGGTGAAATGACATGTTTCCACAGTCATGAGGTACTCACTTTACCCAAGGGTACTGGATACCTTGCCCCTAACAAGCCTGTAGGATTGTAGCTGGAACCAAAATACAGCAAAATCAATTCCTAGAAAAGGTATATGCCTACTTGCATTTCGGTGACCCTAAGCAAATGAGTATGGAGTTAATGATGATACATAATCACAGATACCATATATATATATATATATATATATATATATATATATATATATTATTATTATTATCATTATCATACTTGA
>JAYMFT010206411.1:0-11585 GCA_038088735.1 Panulirus argus | reverse complement strand
TCTAAATAAGAACAGTAAGTACTGTCGTTTATTACGTCCTCAGACAGCGTGAGAAAGATACAAGTGTTGAAGTAGATTAAATACACATTCAATCGACTTCAGCACTTGTATCTTTCTCACTCTGAGAATGTAATAAACGTAAGTACTTACTGTTCTTATTTTCTCTTTCCAGTGATCGTGCATATTCCTCTTCACACTGAAGTGAAGGTTCTGCGCATATATATATATATATATATATATATATATATATATATATATATGTCTCATTCGAAGTCTGATCGTCGTCAGTGGACGGAAAGAAGTACAATCTCGTCAGGGAGGGGAGAACCGAGAGACACACACAGACATACCCACAGCTCACGTCGAGTCTGGATTTCTGATGCTAAGTTAAGCCCTAGAGGCCAGTGACGTGTGATGGAAGAATCATGGTTTATAAACCGCGTTGCTTCTGGCCGGGCTGGGAGACATGTTTTGTCGGCGTGTGGTTACGTCGCAAGGATTTTCATGCGTTTTATACGTTTACGATATCCAGTTTTTTTTTTCTTTTTCTAACTGACTGTCGGAATTACCTGCTCTCTCTCTCTCTCTCTCTCTCTCTCTCTCTCTCTCTCTCTCTCTCTCTCTCACACCGTTTGCGATAACTGGGTTTCACTAACACTTCATCGGAGACATCACTTGGGGTATATCAGAGGCCTTACGATAACGTTTTCGGAAGCCAATTTTTCTTCGTATTCGTATTTGTCGAGGGAGTGACCCCGTGTTCCCCCCTCTCACTGCAAGTCATGACCGGTTCTCACTCACTTTCCATCAGAACTGACCTTTCCCGGTGCTTCCCACATTTCGAACAATTTTGTTTTGTGTTTCCAACGTGAGCAACAAAAGAGCTGCGCAATTATTAGATAAAGTTATTTAAGTATTTATTTGTCTTCGCAAAGAGCAGCCCCAAAATTCCATCCAGTCGATAAGTTGGGTAACTGGTTTTGGCTAGGATATATATATATATATATATATATATATATATATATATATATATATATATTTATAATTATAGAGTTGACCATGATTAAGGCATTGATAGGCTTATAACGCCTCAACTGAAGTGAGAAAAAAATATATATACTAATGAGAAAACGTGACGAATCAAAGCTTCTTTCCAGTTTGAACACCCACAAGATTTACGACCCGACAGATTTCCGATGCAAGCGAGAGACGAAGACGGATTTCCGCCATATGTCTTCGAAAAGAGCGTTGATAGCACTCCACTCCGAAACTTCTGTAGTTCTCAACTTATAAGCGATGAAAAAAAAGGAAAAGTATATATGAAGAAAACGGAGAAATTCGAGACTCACTCGAGGCAGAGTCTCGACTCGACTCCCGTATCATTTCAGAGAGTTTAGAAGTTGCCGACTCAGACCCCTTTTGAATTAAGGAAGGAGCGATAACGAGATAGAAAAATGGCTGCAAGCAAGTTGCACTAACATCGCCTTTTTTTTTTTCTTTTTTTAGAAATATCAAATGAGCAACATGTTTGTCCTGAGGGCGTCGCTTTTGTCCGTGACAGAGCCGTTGACAAAAAAAAAAAAATGATCAGTAATGACATTTATGCGATTATTTAGAACGAAACGACCTACAAGGACCCAAGATGGCACCGTTACAAATTGTGGACGGTCCAGTGTTTTTCACAACTGCTCTACCTCCGTGACGAAAATCTTTTCGAACCGTCATGATGAACAGGTGCCTTACCTTCGAGCTCAGAAGTCAAACCGTCGTGCCCGAGAGTCGTAGCTGTCGAGCTCCCAGTTCGAACCATCGTGCTCAAGAGTCGCTCGTACCCGTCGAGCTCAAAGAGTTCGAACCATCGTGCTCAAGAGTCGCTCGTACCCGTCGAGCTCAAAAAGTTCGAACCATCGTGCTCAAGAGTCACTCGTACCCGTCGAGCTCAAAGAGTTCGAACCATCGTGCTCAAGAGTCGCTCGTACCCATCGAGCTCAAAGAATTCGAACCATCTTGCTCAAGTTTCATGTCGTCGAACTCAGGGGTTTCGAACCGTCGTGCTCAAGAGCCTGATATTCATCTCTATCGCAGATACGCAGCCTTGCCACTGTCGCAGTTACTGCTTCCACTACTTGATGTTTTATTCCCATCTGCATTATGATCATAATCTCTTTACTCATCATCCCCTGATTGTAATCATTACCAATCTCTCCGTACATATCATCCCATTTCTCTCACACGAACCGTCTCACAGTCTAAGGATGATAGTGTCCATCGAGGGAGAAGCTGGATAGGGGTAAATTGCAGCGATAGATGATAGCTAGGACAGTATGAATCTCGTGAGCACTGGACGGCACGATCCTTGAGCGTAACTTAGCACCCCTTTCGCACGACGTTACGACGACCCCTCCCCCCCCTCACCCCATCCACGGCAGTGTCCTCCACGAGCACGACTGGTACGGGCTTAGAACACGGCCTTGCGACCCTTGAGCACGCTGCCACGACCCTTGAGCAAGACGGCAAGATGATTTTAAGGCCACGAAGACGTAGCCTTTTGAGACCCCTTAGCCCGTAAGCGTCGGATCAAAGACCAGGCCATCATCATGCCCAGGGTTCGTGATCAAGGGGTAAACGGATGTTTGCCAATCACCTCCCTTCCCCTCCCCTCCCCACCTCCCCGGGACCCGCAGACGGCAAGCAGCAGTGTCGCTTTTACGTCGAGAATAACCTGACAGACCGACCATGTGTGTGATAACGTCTGGCCCGGGGTTGGGTCGAGAGGAGGAGGAGGAGGAGGAGGATTGGTGGTGGTGGTGGGGATGATGATGATATTCATGCCATGCAGCCGATGCTGAAAGCATAAGTCACGTTCATGACGCGGCTGGGGGATACCATGAATAAAAATCTCGTGGCTGTTTCAAGGGTGAATTTTATGAAGGTCGGAGTGGAACAGACGGGCTGTGGGGTGTGTGGCCCTGCCCCGTCTGTTGGCAGTTGCGCAGACGGGGTGTACGGGTGTCGGCCCCGCCCGTCCGAAATCTCCGTCATTTCGTAAACTTTTTGACGTGGAAAGACTGTGTATTTCTCCCGTACGTTTTGACGTGTATCGACGACAGACAGTCCTGTAAGAAACACACGATCAGAGAGTATGTAGCTTTATGGTGCTAAAGAAAGTCTGGAAAATATAATGGAAAAAATGTATATATATATCGCTCTGTCGTCACAAGTGCATTTTGGTCCTTATTTATTCAGAGAGTACATAAAATTATACAGCTTCTTTTACGAGTTATTAGGTTGTTACACAAGGGGGTGGAAAGAATGTCATCTTCACACACACACACACACACACACGCCGTATATCACCCTAATAACTCAGCTGAACTAATCTCGCTGAAAGGAATGTCATTTTTTTTTTCCGATCGATGGTTATAACTTGATGTTGTCGGTCTTTTGAGTTCCAGGAACGCGATAGGCCTACGGTCTAAATTACCGACTACCTCTTGGCTATCCAGCCAGAACTTCGAAGCTCACTCAGCGGCGTCTGACTGGCCGCCAAAGTGGCTGTCGTTTCTACAGCTGTACCTCATCCCACAGTGGCAGTTGTACGAGCGTCGACGTCCTCTACGAGTTACATTCAGCAGCGTTAGTCCGTCACACCTCATAGACTAGCTCTAGGTCCTAGTCGCCTCCTGCAGCCGCTTAAACCTCATGGACTAGCTCCGAATCGCCTTTGTGCAATCCCTCAGCCTATCAGAGTTGTTCCTTGCGCGTCGCCTTCTGCGGTTCCCTCCCACACCTCGTATACACAAGCTCCCCAGGTCGCCTCCTGTAGTCCCTCATACCTCATTTTTGCAAGCTCCCCAGGTCGCCTGTTGCTGACAACCCTCACACCATTTTCAAGCTCCCCATGTCACCACCCCTGTAGTTCCGCTTACCTCACATTCAAGCTACCCAGGTCGCCTTAAGCAGTCGTCGCTCACACCTCATATCCAGACTCCCTAGGTCGCCTTCTCCATTCACTCACAACTCTTTTACAAACTTTCCAGGTCGCCTCTGGACTAGCTCTATATTCGAAGTATATTTACCCATTTATTTCACGAGAAAGTTAGTTGCCAGCATTTTTTTTTTTCAACCGATTTGAAAGAGAGAGAATTCATATGTATATACCTAACCCTTATATATGAAAGGTCACCCCATCATAACCAAAGGTTGCAGCGTCGTGCTCAGGTTAACCAGGCGGATGAAGTATAGATCCTCGCCCGTCGTTGGTGCCGAGTAAACTGGCTAGTTATCATTGCTGTAATTAGTAATGGCACTCTTAAAAGCTGACGGTGCATGAAACTGAAAATATTTATGGCTAATGAATCCCAGTCGAATTAAGGAAGTAATTGCCCCGACGCATGCTCGCTTCTGAAGATTGTTCGCTGAAAGCAAATGCATGTCTCTTCGGAGATAAGGAGATTCCCGCTGACGCAGACATATTCCGGTCGTGAGCTCCTGGTGTGTGTGTGTGTGTGTGTGTGTGTGTGTGAATGACGTAGACCTTTTGGGTAGACTTCGAGTTGCAGTATGTTCTTAGAATTTGATATCCGTTTGGGGCAAACATACCCGGGAAACAGATACTTGAACTGCAGGAGGTAAACTTACTGTTTATCTTTTTAAAAGTTGTAGTGGCAACTTCAGAGTTCCGTTTTCTTTGACGGCCAGCCTTTCCACCGCTTCTCCAAGTCGGCGCGGTCAAGTCGGGTGCTCTCTGAAACCTTGAGGTAAACTCCTGTGTGTTAGTGATGAATTGGTTGTCTTTAAATGGATATTGTCGGCTGTCTGGAGCCTAATAACGTATCACATGACCGGGTTTGCTTTTGCAGAGACATAGATGGTTGTGGTTGTCAGGTACAAATGGTCAGATGTTATAGATGGTTGTGGTTGTAAGGTACAAATGGTCAGACGTTATTGTTTTTGTTCTTTGGTTTTTATAAGGTGTACTTTTGAGCTTGGGTCCCTATCGACAGATGGGTTTATTCAGCTCTGTCTCAAGAATTAGATTTGCCGAAATAAAAATTTCACACCGTAAGCCATCCAGTACTAATTGAATTTGAAGATTATCTGATCTTCGCTATTTATCCCTGGGGGGGGGGGGGACGAATCCTCTCCTCATGTATTATTAGTTCCCCCAAAAAATTTAGGGACTTAAGAGCCAAGTGAGGAATTTTCCGCAAAAGGTCTCAGTCGGCTGTTCCTGATGCTGCCACCCTAAAATGTTTACATGTGATGAATGGCTTATTTTTCTTACAGGGAATTGTGGTACGGCTTTTCATTCATAGGTATTATTCATTCGTATGATACATATATTTGAAGGGATGCTACAAAGTGGACCACGTTTCTGTATTGTGTTACTGTAAATTAGGTTCGTATTTTTACTCTTAATTACAGCTGTACGGTGAAGTATACCATACTGGTTTTCCTCGTCTTTACGGTCAAAGGACCTTCATAACCAAGGGTTGTACAGTCGTGCTCAAGAGGTCAGTGGTAATAGGTTTATTGTTTGTGGCAGTCAGGTCTCTCACCTGAGGGAGGGGTAACGTTTCCCCCTTCCCCCTATCAGGCCAGACCTTTATGAGGGAACCAGTACCCATTATCGGTCCCCGTTTATACATTCAAAGAAAATATGGTCATACAGAGGTAATCGCATGCCGCTATCGGTCGACATAAAGTCGCTGTGGGCCGAGCCAGATCCATTATGATTGGGTCAGGTCCATGTACAGCAGATGTGTGGTACAAAGCCACTTACCACTGACGAAGTGCCAGATACCACAGATGAAGGCTGTCTGATCGGTTTATAATTCCGTAACCGACCTCTTCAGTAATCCCTAGTTTTTGGTTAACGACCGAAAACAGCCTGGATTAATCAATTGTACTATGACATTTATAACTGCTATTTAACCCGGGCCATTTGGTGAGAAACGTCCTGAAACGAGCGGAAAGTAAATATCGTGTTGAATGGATGACAGTGCTTGTGGAAACAAAGGCGAAAGTACAAGCGTGATAAATCGTTTACACCTGCAGCATGCTGTGTATAATTTACGTTGTCACACTTTAGATAACTTCCTGTTGAATCTTGATGTTTGCTTAGTCACGATGCCATAACATACGATTTTTTTTATCTCTGATGCTCATTTTTCTACGCATTTAAGTCGTGGGGGTACGTTAGCCCTATATCCCTCCTTCCTTCACCCCCACTGCGCCCGTCCGTGTAGGGTGACGAAGCACAGAGCTGTTGGCTGGTTGGACGTGTATGGCAGCTGTGTGAATGGAACCTTTCAAGCTTGACGGGGAAACATATTTTGCCGTGTTCCCGAAAAGTGAAGCAATGGGATATGCATCGTCCAGGAAAGTGGATTTTTTTCCTCACATGCGCGAAGGATTAGACACTTCATCTCAGCAGTTGTTACAGGAAGCGCGAACAGCATTCTGTTTTCCACATATTTGTAAACAAATGCATTTTTAGGAATCCGATTATCATAGAAAATGGTTGGTTGGGATGTGAGCGGAGAACCCTGCTGTAGCACTACGCTGCCGGGGCTTTCATTAATTCCGCTGCCTGGCGTATGATCACATTCGCCAGAACCTCATGTAACAACCTTGTTTTATTACCGTTTTTGCTGTTTTGGCAAATTCATTCATGCACTCTGCAAGTAGTGACGTATTGGGCGTTCCTCTGATTGCGAATGAACCACGAGTCGAGTATTACCCGAATGGTTGTTAGCGTACGATTACTTCCAAGGTACGGGAAACAGGTTTGGAGTTTCACGGACAAATGGGCTTTAGTTGTGAATTGGCTAGTTGAGTGGCATCTGTACGACCTCACAAGCTTCAATATGTGCCCCGATATTGTTATTTTTGTGAGAGTACAGTTTATTGGCCGTCCGCTTGTATAACTGTAACGTGTTTCTCGAGTACCTAGTTTGCGAGGGGTCGCCTCGTTCAAGCCGTTGGTGAATTACGAGGATAAATAGTTGCTCCGGAGTTCAAATCACTCTGTAAAGTCTGTCGTAGTCTGAATAGCGGCTGCATTCAAAGCCTTCCCTTGTGAACGCCAGTGATATCGAGGCCGCGGGATGATGGTTCCATGAGTAGAAAGGTAGTGGCGTCACCCCCTCCCTGTCCGTCGCCCACCCTGTGCTTGGAAATGTGACTTGGCGGAGTGCGGGTGTCATGTATACCAACAGGCGGGAGTGTAATCCACGGTCGCAAGTATAGTGGACGCATGTAGTGTGACGTCACCATGTGGAGGAGCAATAGCCATGATGACGTCTTGGACACCAGACCTCGATACAAACGGTAAGGAAATGAAGTTACCTCGACCAGAGTGCGTTTGCGTTTGTGTCCGATTGTTCTATCGTTCGTGCGCGCTTGTGTGTGTGTTCGAACGTTCTCTCGTTCGTGTGTGTGTGTGTTAAATAGCAGGGGAAACTCTGAGGGATGTTTTGCTAACCATATAATCATTTTGCTCTTGGCAAACATCCTGTAGAAAGCTGCGGTGTTGTAGTTGAACGTTCAGTTCACGTGGAATGCTTGTCAGGTGATGGTATTGTTTCCCGAGAAAATTATAATAGTTTGCATTCGAATTTGTAGTGGCTGCTTTGAGAGAATACGCCAATTTCGAGTGGAATTGTGCATCAGAAGTTATCAGTTGCTTTACTACCTGTTCTGTCTTGAAGCTTTTCCTTATAGATCAAACTTGTTATCTTCAGTCGGTCTTATTAAATTATTTTCTTCGGGTATTGACCTTTTAAGCACATAGAAGAAAAAAAAAACATACCAATGGACTGATAGGTCTGAGCTGGATAGTGCATGGATTTTGTAAAATTTTTAACAAGATCTCTGATGAAAGAGTCATTTTAGATGGCAGTTGATGGTTAATCAGAGTAACGCACATGATCTGTTGAGGAGTTTCAGTTGTTGCAAGATTCTTTTGAAATTATTGTAATGAATAGGAATATTATTATTGTTATTGTTATTATTATTATTATTATTGGTTATTGTTGCTGGAACAGTGGACTTTTTGTGAGTAGTCATCGGTAGGAGCCATTTGGTTGCAATCGAGAAAAAAATTGCTCATCTGAGGAGTGGGCATACAAATGTACTTGCTATTCATTAATATCACATATATTATTTGTGTTTCTTGATGTCAGATCGGGCCCAGGCTTGATTCTTAGCCCTGCAGTATCTTATTAAGTTTCACCTCACATGACTAGGAAGTATATTTTAGGATTGCTGGGTTAGGCGAGGTTGATTCTGGTTTACTCCGTTGGGTTCGGAAAATATCATGATTAGGTAGACTAAATAAAAAAAACGATCTTTTCTCTCTATTCTTGAGATTTGACTAACGATGGAGTTTATCGTGTACTAGATGGCAATAAATGCTTTCATCAGTTTTGCAAAATGTCCTGCTGTATTGAACCACATACTGGAAGTGGTTAGTGATCTGAAGATCGAAGAACAGGGTTGGGGGACTAGGAGGTAATTATATAGTACATGATAATGCATATGTGTAGCATGTGAAGAGTTGTAAGGCTTACAGGCTGTATTTTATTAAGTTCAAGGGCTTACAGTATTTTACATAACTCCGGATACCGTACCCCCCTTCGAGATATTTTTTTAAAATGATTTAGAATCCGCTGTGCATGAATTTAACAGGAGGTTTAGCCCAGATGGAATTTCTCAGTCATGCAAGGAGTGAGACGTCTTTAGTAAGTTGCTGTTGCTCTTTGGTTTAAAAAAGGAACGCTTCATAGAGAAAGGATATGGCGATCTTAGGTTAGAGTGCGGTGTACTTAATAGAATTATAAAGAATTAGAAAATAGGCATATGACCGGGGAAACTTACTTTTTGAAGATCGAGCCATAAACTGAGGAATTACTTGGACTTCATATCTAAGAAAAATAATCAAGTGCAGGTAGAATTGCTAGGAGACTTTTAGACAAAAAAGGTAAGCCAGGCTGGGCCACGATCAGTGTGTGTCACGCTGTCTAACATGTCGTCTGCCGGTTTGGATGATAAAGTAGCGTACAGTAGCCTAGCCTAACTCAGCCGACCTTATCGTAATCCAACTCATGGCCATCATATGGGACCGGAACTTTCCGGGAAAGGGTGCCTAGGCTTCATGGTTCGCCGAGTTGGAACCCAATCAGACCTTATCTAATCAGACGTAGGATATGAATTGCAACCAGGGGAGGGGCAGTTTCATCCATTATTCATGTCCTAGTCAGTATGGCTGATGGCGTGTAGCGGTCATTCAGGTTGTGCGTGCGGACGTGCGTGCATGTTGAATTTCAGTCTTATTTTCAGTTCGAGTTTGCTTGTGCCAGTCTCGCTGTATCATTATAGAATTAAGTTAAGTGATTCCGGTGCACAAATACTGACTCTTTTTCGATTTTGTTATGGGTTGTTTAGGTATTTTGGCACAGGCGTCTTTGTAAGAAACAAGAAAGTGATGACACTGAGTAGGTTGTTATGCCCATTCAAAACACATTCTGATGACTCAAAAAAAAAAGTCAGTCGTGTTTACGTTTACGTTTGTATAGTTTTTTTTGAAACGTCCCAGTGTTATTGTGATAATGGTATTATTCAGCAGCGTATTCTGTTCATGTGCAGCCGATTCCAAATGTTTTACTCTAAATATGTGGTATTATTTTGATTTGCTGCCTTGTTCGTTATTCGGGCAGAAAAGTAAAGTATATATAAACAGAAGAATTGTATTGTGACTAAAAGTGCACACCTTACACCAGACTAGGTCTCTCTCACCCAAGGTAGGTAAGATTTTAAAACTGTTGGTAACATGTAGCTGGTATTGCAGTAGAGTAAAGAAATTTTTGTTTGTGTAACAGTTTGGTACCAAGGAGCAGCTGCTGACGTTGCGAGTGACAGGCATATGTTCGTGTCGAAGATGACAGTGAGCTGTAGTAACCTTGGCATGGTATGGAGATGCGTCGCTGTCACCAACAATTGCATGCTGTTGGAGTTAGCAGTTACCTGCTGTTTACGTGTGTAGATAGTAACCAGCATGTTGTAAGTTGACGTTAGCTTGTTAGCCAAGCAGTTTACAATCCCTAGCAGTTAGCATTGTATTTTACTGATATACCTGTGTATGTCAGCGATGCAAGTCCAAATTTATTGTTAGTTTAATGTGCCAGCTAAAAAGCAGGCTGTGTAGTCTGGTAACAATCGAATGAACGAAGAAACACCTCTGCTAACATAACACCTGATCTCTCTCGTCGCTCTTGGAATAATGCTGTGTGCCGATACTATATAAAGCCGGCGTAATTTGTGGGCTGGAAAATATCCAGAGGTCTTTAATTCCCTCGTCGATCGAGTAAAGCATATATATTACCGGGGGGTTTAAACGCTCGCAATTTATATTCATGAGAGCGTGGTCACGAGATGTATCATGGTACGCACCAAAAATACTGGATGACGTTGTTTTGCTCTCCATCCCAAGGAAAATAATCCCTTGCTGGAGCGACAGCCTTAAGACACATAGATGCTCTGGGAACCGGAGATGCATTTTGAAATATTAAGGAAAATATCAGGAATGACGTGGGGCCCAGATTGGTTTTAACGTACCGCCGGCTGTGTTCGGAATAGAGACTACTATACATCTTGCGAGGAAAATATAAAACAGATTCCTCAAGTGTTCGTAAATCATGCAGGGTGTATAACATAACGCAAGATTGATGGCCACAGCAGCGGACAGTTGTGTACACCAGGTCCTAACTAGGGGAAGTCTAGTTTAGACTAAGCCTTCGTCGTAGAGGACAGACTCTGAAGGAGACAGTATTACAAATACCATGACTTTACAAATTATAATGATGATGATGGTAGTAATGCTCGCCTTGTACTAGTAAGAGTAGATGCCTATCACCTGAACACAGCCGGACAAAACTTCTCCCGTCTACTGTTTTAGATAGCTGTTCTCTCTCTCTCTCTCTCTCTCTCTCTCTCTCTCTCTCTCTCTCTCTCTCTCTCTCTCTCCACCTGTTCTATGGTGATGTTCCTGCTTTTTTTTAATGTCTTCTCGATTTTATCTTCCTCGTCTCAATCTTGGACCTGTGGCTTCCGGTATCCATTCATAAAAAGCTTCATGTAGTCTGTCTTCCCCCCTCCATTTTTTTTTTCTTCTCAGATGCCAGCATCGCCTAAACCGATTATTCTGCAAGGAAATTCAGCACTGCTTCTGTGCATAGTTTTCCCTGGAATCCTCTGGGACAGGATGACTCCATGATTACCCGGAGTTGACCTTCGTTTCTGTACTGCCTGGACTCGTGCTCTCCAGCCTTGTCGTCAGCCTCCCATGTTTCCTGCCCATATGGTAAGACCGGGGGGGGGGGCTCTTGGGAGCGGGGGGGCTAGAAATCCTCCCCTCCCTTTTTTTTCCAAAAGAGGGAACAGAGAAGGGGGCCAAGTGAGGATTTTCCCTCTAAGGCTCAGTCCTCTGTTCTTGCCGCCACTTCACCAACGTGGGAAATGGTCAATATATATATATATATATATATATATATATATATATATATATATATAGAGAGAGAGAG
>JAYMFT010206400.1:0-11585 GCA_038088735.1 Panulirus argus | reverse complement strand
TCTCCCTCCCTCTCTCTCTCTCTCTCTCTCTCTCTCTCTCTCTCTCTCTCTCTCTCTCTCTCTCTCTCTCTCTCTCTACTAGTTATGGAGAGAGAAGTTAGGGGAGAGTAAATGGTTAGGTGCGTTCACCCATCCATCCAGGCTTTCCATTCTAAGCTGTGTACGATCATACCTGCCTCCGTTTGGCTTTATAGGGATGCTTATGACTGCGTATGATTCGACTATGCTGTGTATGACTGTGAGGGTGAAAAGGCTCGATATAACTGTGTATATCGTAGGCCTGTGATGTTAGATTTAGAAGTGCCAAACGTAAGTTTAAAGGGGAATTATGTGAATGCATTTCATCGCCGAGGAATGTTGGATGATAGATATGTCTGGCGCATATTCTTCCATCTGCCACAGCGCGCCCAGGAGTCAGACCCGGACCGAGTGAATGACACTCAGTGAACGTACTCGGTTTGGACCCTTGGGCAAGAAGAAATAAATGTCTTCCATCGACTTCACGTGTGCAGTACATGTCCTGAGACGTGTTTCTGTATGGTGAATGAACATAAGATGCACTCAACATCAGGGTATTTCATTTTGTTGAACTGAGACCTTAAATCTGAGGCGGTACATAAGGTGGAAGTGAAACGTCAGTAGGAACCAGCGACATTAATCAGTCACAGCTTCCACGGCTCCCACCAGCTACTGCCCCGTTCGAGAACTCACCCCCTTTATATTCTCCCCAACCATATTCCTGCCGCCTCCCTTCCCGAATGCGCTCCCCCTTCGCCCTCACACCCTCCCTCAACTATCTCTCCACACACACGCACGTCTCTCCACCCTTCTCCCTCCAGCAGTTTAACAGGCTGGCCAAATGAACGAGCCAGCGAAGGTACAAACTGACTGACAAGAAGCCGCCATTACCGAATTCCTCCGAACTTTAAATCATATCTCGAAATGCAAATATTATCACTCTCTTTTTTTTTCTTTGCCGCAGCCGTGGATAGAGATGGGGAAGGAGAAGGAGGAGGAGGAAGAGGGGGGGGGGGCGTATGTGTGATGGAGCAGGGGGGGAAGACAGATGAAAGGGGAGGCGTTGGGTTAGATATATAGTACGGCAGGTTAGAAAAAAGACGGGTGGGGTCTGGCGTAGACAGGTATCAAAAGGAGGGATCCTACAGTATGTTTGTCCATTGGGGCTTCGCTTATTACAAAAATATGAGGATGTAACGAGTAGGGATTGAAGCAAAATTAGTCTTCTTGGAGTGGATTATCTCCCAGAAGGTCAATGTTTGGGTTGTGTAGGAGCTCAAAGTCTGGGTTACGTAGACTTCAAGAATCATGTGATCATGTTCAACCCACAAGGAAAAGGTAATTCCGTATGGCTTTTAGATGGACCCAAAGTAATCCTAAAAGTCTCATCCTTCTATTATGAGGGCTAACAAAATGAAAAAAAATAATAATCATTCAAATAATCCCTCCAGTAAGCAAAGGAGACAAAATATGCCAACAACTGACCCTCTAATTGGCACACTAAATAGAAATTTAGAATGTGTGCATTACAGGTGACGACGTAATAGAAAATCTATATGGATAGATAACCAAATGATTATATATGAATTTTTAAATTTTGGTTTTCGAAATTACACTTCTTACGTTTCTTTGTTCCTGTTAGAAGGAAAATCAACCGATGAATGTAGCGTACATATCCGCACTGGATAGCAATGCAGAGGCGCTGAAATAGAAAGCTACCTGCTCTTTTGTCCTCAGTTGTTACGATTAACTGGGAGCCAAGATCCCATAGAAAGTGAAGAGCATTCTTACCCCTTATGGTTCCAGGATCATTGCTAAACCGACTGGAACAGTAAGGTGTTGCGGATCCAGGGCCTCATATTGTGCTCCAGTCTAATGTTTCTGGTAGCCTGGACCCTCTTCCAGGCACATGATTCCCCAGAGTCAAGCTGCTTTCTCTTTCCATCAAGCCTATTTCAACCAGACAATAGATAAATGATATACTAAACATGATCGTACTCTTCTCATGGATATAAAATCTAAAATAGTCAGACCTTCATGAGGGATATAGACGTGACAACTTCTGTATGATTTATGATCTAGTTACCGAGAGAGTTCCTCGGCTAAAGATGCATGATACCATAAATATTAGATGCTCCCGTCTCCTATATCATCATTAGGAGAGAAGTAATCAATTAGCGTCCATTTCGCTTGTAATGTATTGATTTATCTACCAGCTCCCATGGTCATAAATATTCATTCGATCGCGTGAGCATTAATTAGTAAAAAATAAAAAAAAGAGTTAACAAGACCTGATTAATGTCATTTTCAGTGAAATGGTAAAAAAAGTTGCTTTCGACATTACTGTCTACAAATCTGTAATGTATTCTGTATAGAAGGGAATCAAATTGCCGCTCAAACATCCAGTTAATCATCCATCACTCATTACCTTATAGGTACTAAGAGATCAGCCGCTTTGAAAGATGTCAGTAAGACCTGATCTAATGAAAATTTTAAGCTAAATTAATTTCTTTTTACATATCTGCAATAAAGTGTCTCTCAACATATGATCCGAGTGACTCTCAAATAAGAAAATGTTTGTTATCTAAATTCCGTTTACGTTTTAGTTCCTCCCTAAAAAAATCGAGGTTTATTTTCCCAAGGAAATTTCCTTACCCGATACGTGCCTGCCACAGGAAGTCCTCTGTGTCGAAGACGTCTGGGTTGGAGGTGCTTCAGGCATCGAAGAAACATCAGAGGACAGTCTCCAACACGCGGGGATCACAAGGGCTCCTCCTACCCCACAGACAGACGTACCGATGGTGCATCGACGTCTCACAGTGTGATAAGGTAGAGAAATCAAGACTTTACCAAAAGCACCAGGTCTCACCAGCTTTACTGAAAGAGAAAAACCCATGAAAGCAAAATAATGATGACAAGAAAAGCCTTATAACTACAATATGGAAGCCAAAGTTCTTGTAAATCTTGATCGTCTGTACATATATTCCTGGAACATTAAGACAATATGTTTCGTTCCTAAACAAGTTTCTGTATAATTACTCATCAACAAATAGCTGCACATATACCCATGGACACCGTGTGACTCTCATACACTAAGACGGTAGAGAGTAAGTCATCCTTTATGAAGGGAGGCTGTGGATGGGAGAACCCTACACCCACACCCACAGCACCCACGTCTTCTCCTATCCCTCCCCTAGACCCTTGGCTACGACCCTACTGCTGTACCACCTTCGGGAGAGATGTCGAACTCCGTCCGATAAATGCAATGATTCACCCAAGATTTCAGAGACAAAATCACCCAAATAGCAAGTGCTCTCCCGCCTCCCTCATTCCCCTCCAACAGCAGGTGGTCGTCACGAGGAATACAGCCAACTTGAGGAGCGCATCCTCTTCGAGACACTGGATACCATTGAGGCTGAATGTACCCAACGTGAGGAGGATCTCGAGGAGATCATAAAGATCTCATTTTATTATCATTTATGCCCCTCTCAGCGTTTATTGTGCAATCCATGCTCATCCTGTGAGCGGTAGTGCGAAAAGGATTGCGGGCGTCATAAAGGGTCTTTGTCAGACCCCAGGGAGAAGATAATTATGACATGAATTGCTATAAAGTTAGTCCATTACATAAGTTTACAGTCCTTCATATGTCATGTTAATCGACTAGATGTGCAAACTGGGCACGCTTTCAGAGTTTCAGGTATATGAATAACATTACTGTGTTAATTCTTACAGGGTTTGTTTGGACCTCTTAATATAAAAGGCTGTATCTGTTCATGAACTAAGACAGTGTTCTAGTGTGTGTCTATTTCTAAGGTCAAATACTTAACAATTCACACGATTAACATCTCCAGACAGGGCACGGGCCAATAGTATCTATAATCTTTAACATAATCCAAAAGTAACGGCAACTTTGTAATCTAATGATCTTGTTACTATCTCCATATACATGTTTTACTTGACAACGTTCATTGAAGTGGAAAACGAACCTAATAACATCTAATTGCACATTTCTATTTGCTTCAGATGGATCCTTTAGTTCCTTCCTAATTACGATTCTAAGTCTCCTAAATGACAACCCATCATTGCTTTTAACAGCATCATTAACAAGCGTAAGTTTCGTTAACACATCAACTTTCTCAGGCTGTCTATATGAAAGGAATCCATAAAAATTTGATTTGAATCCCTGCACCAGTAATGTTAACGTATTTCCATCTGGCTTCAAAAACCAAAATGTTGCACTCTGATCTCAGAGTATTTAGGGCAAGTAAGGAGAATAAAGATTTCGAGATAATCATAATGTCATCAACAGAGCTAACAGTGATGATCCTGAGTCTTTCTTGGGAATGATTTCAATAATCCATTTGTTAGTACATTAAACAAGGTGGGGCATAGTGCTCCACCTCGAGGGGTACCAAGTAACATATCATTAACCTCACTTTTGTGGCTGTGGGATAATACAGCAGGTTATCTTTTTGAGAGACAACCGAGTATCCAGTGCAAGAGTTGACTATCTATGTCTCTCTTGACTAACTCTTGCAATATAACGTGCCTATTAACAATATCAAACGTACATAGCTTTCAAGTCAAGAAATGTGGTGTACTTTTACCGCTCACCAAGATGAACGTGTTTTGTTTTAGGTAACTGAAGGTAACTGGACAGGAACATAACAAGTGTTATACAATTTTAAAAGAAGGCTACCATGTACGCGTCTGAGATGCCTAGGAGTATCACAAGTGATACCATCCTCCCCAGGGGCAGTTGCCTTGCCCGTTGGTAAGGGATGCAATAGGCTTTTACTCAGGCAATGGGACATCACACTGATCATGTTGCTTGTTTAGCATAAGTTTTGTCAGAGTCGACGCGTCCCTTAACCACCAGCAGAACGAAAGTGATCATGTGGAAAGAAGTGTTAAACATTCATCACCTTCCTTTGCCTCGTTACCATATCTGTCAACATCCCACTCTCACTCCCCAGTGAAGTAGCTGTACTTTTTTCCCTCGCTACCCCCACAAGCCAGTGTAAGAAGGAGTTTGTCTTCTAGGATGGTGATGTTGACAAGACTTTCTTCTTAATGGACAGAGAAACTGTTGCTAATAGGACCGGTAGATAGGTTGTTGTTGCCCGAGATATGTTTAAGTATTCCATCAGTAACAATGCTCCAACTCAGCTATTTGAAAAAAAAAAATCTAACTTTGTCTATTGTGAATCCTTTACCATCCATAATTCTTGTTCAACTTTTGTATTAAAGTTCATCTACTATCTAGCAAGCTGAATAATCCATTCATTGTTGTCCACTCCTTGTAAATAGTTTATTTACTGTTCACAAATTTAACCAGAGAGGCCCAGTCCCTTCGCCTCTTCTGAACTGTATGCCTTTCTTTGCCCCAACGTCCACTGGATGGGCCGGTGAGAAGTGACAGTAAGTTAAAGCAGACAACAAATGAGAGTTAGTGGTAAGTGATAGTTGGCAGCGGGTGAGAGGGGAGAGCACGTAAGAGTCGGTGGTAAGTGAGAGTTGACGGCAGGGTGAGAGTTGGCACAGCAGGTGAGAGCTGAGTTGGTAGCAACATAGAGTTTGCAGTAGGTGAGAATTGGCAGTAAGTTGGGAGTTGACGGCAGGTGAGAGTTGGCACAGCAGGTAAAAGTTGACAGCAGGTAAGAGTTGGAAGAAGACGAGAGAGTTGGCAGCAGATGAGGTTAGGGGAAGGGAGGGTAGTAGCAGGTGACATTATACCCGTCACGTCCTTTGCTTTTGGAGTATCTTCACATCACGTCACTTGAAGGTGGAATCTCTCCCAATCACGGTCGTTTGGAGGTCGAGCCCCTCTCAGTCTCATCACTTGGAGGTAGCTTTCCTCCAAATCGCGTCACTTGGAGGTGCAGCCCCTCCAAGTCACGCCTCTTGCAGGTGACAGAGAAGGTAAAAAAGACTGATGTCCAGAGAATTTGGTGACGCAGTCGCTGCTGGAGGAGACTGGCACTTGAAGACCATAATAGACCAGTTCCACAGTCTCCGAGTGGTGCTTTATCCCCTGTCTGTGACGAATTCCAGTCACTAAAGCAAAGACATAAGGTCTTTTAAGGGGCAGATTACGCCTCCTGACTGGATCCAGTCCTAGAGGATTGAGAGAGAGTCTCTGAGGACCACCCCAATCCCACTTTCTACATCGCCCGCTCTTCAAGACCGAAATACCAACGGACGGAAAGGCAGCACGGAAGACTCCGTCGATCTGGGGAACCACGACGAAGGACAGGGAGAAGAAGAATGAGGGAGAGGTCGACAACTAATTCTACAAAAAAGGAAGATATTTCGCTTCGGTTTAGATGAACTCTTTCTAGATGATAAAGAAAGGAACGTAAGCCAGGGTATTTCTGAAAACTTCAGAGTCGTTTTGCTCAAATATAACTCTCAAATGGAAGTGTCGGTAACTATAACGACATAAAACCCCCAAAATATTGTCTTAGTAATAAAGACATTTAAGTAATATCACTGTTATAGTGAAGATAGAGAAGGGGCGCTCTCCACCATACACCAGAGATGATGATGATAGCATCATTATTGACGGTAGGGATGATAATAAACGAAGATATAAATACCTCTGGAATCCTACAAGCCCAAAATATCTACAATGATCATCTGTCTCACCCATATTTCCCCATGCCTTACCTTCCCCATACAACCCCACCTCCCCATCCCCGTACAAACTCCTCTCCCCATCCCACCCGCCACCACCAACACCCTCCCTCCCCTCTCTCCTACCCCCTACCTCACGGGGGAGCAGCGTTCTACTTGCTTAATTAGCGAGAGGGGAAAAAGCGCAGAAAAAATGTGACACTGAAGGCTCATGGCGGGGTCCGATGACCATAGATCACCGACCTTACTGTCGCCGCTACATGTGGCCGAGTGGGTACCCCTTATGTCACGCCATGAAAAAAATGTCTGACCCCCTATATATATATATATATATATATATATATATATATATATATATATTCTTTTCTGATTACTAATGAGCCAAAAAAAGGAGACTTACATGAAGATATTCATTTGACACACATCCAACACTCCACCTTCTCTTACTCCACCTCTCCACCTTCCCTCAATCACCCCTCCACCTTCTTTCCTTCTTTCCACCCCTCCATCTCCCTTTCCTCCACTCCTCCACTTTCCCTAACCCCAACAACCCCCCCCCCATCCAGTCTCCCTTATTTCCCCCTTTCTCCAACACTTTCCTTTCCCCCCAACAAATACACTCCCTCCCAATTCCCCCCTCCCCAGTTCCCCCCCCCCTCCCTCCCTCCAGGTTCGTACCAGGGAGGAACTTCCGGGCATAAGACAGGTTTTGCAAGCAAATTAATTAGTGTTCGGAGGCCGTCTTGGGTGCCGGTACTCGCCACCTGGCGCATCTGAGGCGACAGGTAAGGAATTCGACGTGTCCATCACTGATGGATGCAGACGAGGCCTTTGGGAGTGGGTGGGTGTGCGTTTGGGAGAGGGAGGGAGAGAGAGAGAGAGAGAGAGAGAGAGAGAGAGAGAGAGAGAGAGAGGCATGGGAGAAGCAGGTAACCGGGATGGATAGAGGAAAGGGAGAGCGAGAGAGAGAGAGAAGGGGGAGGATAAAGTGGGATAGGTGACTGAGAAGGAGTTCATGGGAGGGGATGATAGGACAAGAGACCTGGAAATCTTGTGGGTGGACGGACGAGGATGGGAGAGGTTCTTTTCAGGTCCAATGCAGGATGGAAAAGGAGCGTCGTGGGTACGTTGGAGGTGATGGGTGGGAAAGGGAGGATTTAGTAATGGGGAAGTGTAAGGAGGGAGTTAGGAAAAGTGAAAATGGTCCGTGTGGGACGTGAGAAGCAACCTTAGAGTACGGGAGATGGATGGTTCTGTGGATCAAGCTCATAGGTAAAGGTAGATACGTTTGGGTAATGGGGTGGGTGTGTATATACATGGGAGTATACACACACAAGCCAGAAAAGAGGAGATCTTTTGGTGTATGACGAAGTGATTTGTCGAGGAAGAGTATTACTGTCCTTCGTTAGAAAAGGGATAGTGAAGAAGGTTCCTCACCTCTCATCACTATGGTTGGAGACAGGATGGAGTTACAGTAGGACCTCTCTCACCACTATAACTGGAAACAGAGCAGTGAAGCGGAATGCCCACCACTGCCTTTGGCACAGCAACCAGCAGTAAAATAGCTATGAAGGAATAACAAGTGAATTTGCTTTGAGGAAAGCATGAATGGAAAACGCAATATGATCTAATTCCAGCCGCCGGATACAGGAAAAATATTTAGATACGTTCATCTTATAATGTTGTTTTGTAAGAGGTTTATTTAATGATACTATTGTTAAGATTTTTATCTAAGAGTGTTATGGATTTATTGTTAGTCTTCACCTGATGAGGTGAAGGATAGGGTTGTGCAAGTATGGATAAGGTGTGTGTGGAAGAGAGAGAGAGGCAGATGGATAAGGGAAGTGAGGCATGTGGATGAGGAGAGAGGTACGTGGATTGAGGGAGAGTGGCATGTGGATGAGGAGAGTGAAGTATGTGGGTGACTCGTTCCTCAGTTCCTTCTTTTGGAAGGGAACGGTTCTCTCTTACCATACGCACGAGACAGACAGGTGGACAGTCTTCTAAGAATGGAGGAAACTTGTGTGATCTTTGAATCGTGTGAGTATCATGTCGTCAAGCGTTATGTGAAAGGTACAGAGACTGTGTTTTGAGGACTGAGTCTCGTGAGTCCACGCGATTACGAGGCAAACGAGTGATAATACGACTTGGTTCAGGGCAAGTAAACATCGACTCTGACTTCTTCTTAATAACACGTTCGGATCAGAGCTTCAATATAAGAACTATACAGTACATTCTTTTTCACTTCTTTGTGGCGTTTGATTATCACGTAAGATTTTTCTTCTCTTGAATCAGCTTAGAAATATATCAATAGAATGTAATCTCGTGATAAAACCTACTTACAAAGTATTAGTAAATCTTATGAGACAGTTATCATAACTATATCTAAATTCATGGCATGAAAATCATGCAGACTTTAAATGGTCAGATAAAAATTGAGAGGAAAAAAAAAATAGCAACACGACCAGACAACTTTTAAATCTCTGGAAATATTTTTCTTTTTTTTACCACATGTGTTTTTTTCTCTCTCTGTTTTAATTAAGTTCATAAACAAGTATGTAACTTCGACGCGAAAATTTCATACAACTAAGCAAACAGTTGTAGTGAGTCGGGCAAACGCAGATACACACGCGAACGAACAGAGGAACAAGCAAATAAGACACCGAAAAACATGTGAATGCCAATGGCAACAATCATCTGGTAACTGCAGAGGCCGTGTGTGGTCGTAATTGTGTTCGCTTTTATGATAATCGGGGAGACAAACACTGCCCTAAAAGAACGGAACGGAGGCGAACGCATAAAATGGAGAAATGAATCCATGAAACACTAAGTTATAAGCCGCCCTGACCTGCTCAACAGTCGAGCTAGAAGCGAAGGCCAGACACGAGTGATTAGTTGTAACAAGGTGATTTCTGGGATCGTGTCCAACGATGCCAATTAGGTAGAGCATATATATATACATATATATATATATATATATATGTATATATATATATACATATATATATTTTTTTTCCATTGACGCAGTTAGGGATTAAAAGGAAAAAAGTATTACTGACTTTTGTAGAATTTTATGTGGTGAACTTGTGATGTTATATGAGAAAGGTGTACATATATATATATTGTGTGCGTATGTGTGTCTGTGTGTGTTCAGCATCCATCGTAACCAGTTAGGAAACAATAAGTCCTCCCTGAGCTTTCACTTCCCTAACGCTTCAGTACAATCTTCTTGAGAGAGACTAAAAACGCTGTCGGATATTCACAAGCTTATGTGTCCTCGGGATGATGTTCCTTTTCGAGGAACGAGTTGTGTCCTGACTGGCTGGATCTGTTCCATGGCTCCGCCGCTCTTCCTCTGTTCATCCACTCGCGTGTTGCGACCCTCGCTGCTAACCTGGACCAAGACAGAAATCCGCGTCTGGTGTTTCCGGGACCTTTCCTGCTTATATGAGCTGCCCCTAATGCCTTTCTTAATCTCTCTCACTCATTCTTTCATGAACTTTTCCAGCTTTGTCCCATTTTGGCAAGAGGCCATATTCTTCTGCGTGCAATGCTATAACACTGGAAGTTCTCTGATGACTCAAATCATCCCTGTGCTCTGCGATCCTCTTCGTCAGTCCACGCCTTGTCTCCCCGTGATGCAAGAACTGGCAACCACCACAAGGAACCCTGTAAACTGCACTCACCGAGTTGTTAACCTGATCTTTCTATCTATCTTGGCCTCACCATCTTAACAGTTCTTCTGCCCGACGACGTGGCATCATTCATATCAGTTCATTGCAGAAACTTATCGATGAACTGGGCTTGGCTGGGAACTGAGGACTTCCACGGGGAAACAGGGCAATATGCTGACGAAGGGGATCGTTGAATACAGGAATGATCTGAGATATGACAGAGCTTCCAATGCTTAGTATTACGCGTAGAAGACTAATTTGGTGGGAATCATCTCTGAACTCAGAAATTTTACAGAAGTCAAGTATATTATGTTGCAGAGTGAGAGAGTAGCTTTGCTAAAGCTGACGAAGTTTACGTTTGGTCTGGCCAGAATTAACAGGAGGGGCAAAACTCCCGAGAGTATCTATTTTGCTCAGCCCGAATCGGGCAACAGCGTCATCTTGGTGTTTAGTGATCCTCAAGAAGATCCTCCTAGACAACATACATATTGGTTTAAAAAGCAAGATGATGGCAAAAAGAAAAAAAAAAGGTGAAGACGGTGATGGGGCCCCCTCGAGTGTAGAACTTCTTCGCTCTCACAGCGCAAATAGGTAATTACGCAGGCAGACTTTTGCACAAAGGTGAGAGGGAGAAAAGTGAATGCATGGATTATAGAAGCATGAGTTTGTTGAGTATACCTGGCTAGGTGACTGAGTTGGATATGTCGCGTACAGAATATCTTATGAAGAAGCGTGGCCTTGGAGAGGTAGAGGAGGGGCGACAAGCGTGCATGGGATGGACTGAATTGGACTGATGTGCTATATGGGTAGCGATGGCGCCATCATTCGGCTGAAGCAGAGCATCAGGCATCAGAGGGTCTGGCTGTGGATGGTTAGCTCTGGGCGCGGTGCATTACACAAGACAGCCAGGCAGTGCATAACTGAGACAGCTGCTCGCTTGTTCCTGACGCTGCCTCGTTAAGGCGGAGGAAGAATCAATCGGTATTAAAGATATCATTATTATCTTTATCATTTTTATGACCACAATTTTTAGTATTATTATCATTATTATCATAATCATGATTATTATCATTAACTGTTATCATTATCACATCTATTGTTATAATTATTATTATTACTATTATTATTATTATTATTATCATTATTATTATTATTATTATTATTATTATTATTATTAATATTATTATCATACTATTACCATCATCAACATTATCATTATTGTCATGATTATCATTCTTATTATTATTATTATTATTA
>JAYMFT010206389.1:0-11585 GCA_038088735.1 Panulirus argus | reverse complement strand
AGAGGAAGGTCTCACAGAGAGGGGAGAGTCGTGGGAGGGGCCGGTACTACTACTGCTAGAGCCCTCCCTCTCATTTGAAATTTACGGTCATTCACATTTCAAAGCCACCTAATTAAAGAAAAATTAGAATGCATTTGTTTGAAAATTTCCTCACAAACAAAATAATGATGTCATTATAATCAGTACTTTTTTGTTTAACAGATCAACTGTTTACCTTAGCAAAAATTAATAGATTTTCATAATGTTAGTCAACACTTTCATTCTCTTTCATAACCATATAAAATTCCTCTAGCTTTCTAAAATACTTTTTACAATGATCATCACCAAAGTAATGAATTACAATTATTTGACCAATTTCTCTAAACAAAAGACCATATTATTTCGAAGATTTAAGTCAAAGAGTATGGCATGAAAAAGGATTGCATAATGTGTAAGAAATGCAAAAAATTGTTAGAAGTACCAACCAAACCAAAACACCTGGAGCACCATTTCTCAATACAAATTTTTATCGAACCTAAGGATTGCAATACTTTATTAGCTAAAAGCACATACATCATCAAGAAATTATCTCTTGATTATTCGCCCTATATACTGATACTCACATTTACTTAGTTTTTAATAATATAATAACAATATAATTTTGATATTACACTATGCATGTAGTTTTTTAAAATCATATACAAGAATATACTGTCCATACCTTTAACCTCTAAACTGCAGTTTATGGTAAATTCAACAACCTCTAAGTAAGCAATTTTTGTCGAAAAATAAGTCCCCAAAAATATACCAAATATTCATAAAAATAAAAGTTTTGCATGAGGGAAACTAGGATATGAAAATATTAATTGTTTATCCACTTTGCTTTTGCAATTTATGTTGGTGGAGGACAAATTGTGTGGGTGGGAGGAGAGGCTTCCTCTCTCCCCACTACCACTAGGCCTATCAATAGTTGCATCATGTGAGTCACTTGTTTCATCTACTTCCTCCTCACTATTCATTTTCCAATATGTACCTCATATTAACACTCTTCACTTTCCTTCATGTACCTCCTGTACAGCGAGTACTTCTGGTATTATGTGAGGTTGATGGTACTGGGTCATTAATAATGTATACCAGTGTCTCCTCCCTCTATGATGAATTTATGAGACCAGGGTGACTGGGAGAGGAGGGAATGCATGGGTTACATAGAGGAGACCTTAGGGAGCAAGCAATTACATACACAAGCATGCCACATAGGTATGCAATGTAAAAGAAAGTATGGCCTCCAGAAGGTAACTTGCAGTTTAAAGGTTAAGAGACATTTCATATTTTTATTTTTGTATATACAGTAAAGTAATACATGTCAACATGAATTTTCAGCAGTACACTTCATAACCTGAAAATTTCAAGAAGTTGAAAAGAATCTGTCTTCAGCTAAGAAATTCTAAATTAAGGATATCTTACCATCATACTGTTAATTTTGATTCCACCAAAAAGACAATAGGTATATTCAGAATGCTTTCAGCTTCAAAATGATTACAATCAATAAGAGAAGTTAATTTCAAATATGGTTTCCACTTATCAAACACTAATATCTTTGCTCCTATACTTTCTAATCACTCCATCCCTACAAGCTGTATAGATATAATTAGTATCAGCTGCAATCTTGTAAATAGGATCACAGTCTGATCCAGTCAGCTGATAGGAACAATATCCATCAAGACTACAAAACTGACAGGTCCCATCTCTTCTTCCAACCAGGATTCCTCCATTGCAAGATGTCAAACTCTCAACTGGTGAGGCACTGTGATGGGCCAAAGGACGAGTAGCAAGGCTCTGGGGGGGGGAAAAAAAAAAAAATTACTTAAGATTTAAATGATGTATGCTATTGTTATACGGCTAAATTCTGAAATAAAATGCATATTACATCTCTTCTCCACTTAACTGTTTATCCTACGTCAGTGGAGAAGCATCAGAAACAAACAACATCATTAGCACACACACACACACACACACAGTCTCTACCTGTCATGCATGCTGCACCAAAACCAGATATAAGTTGAGTATCCCTTATTTGAAATGCCTGGAACTAGAAATGTTTTTGGATTTTTTTTTATTTTGGAATATTTGCATATGCATAATGTTGCTGGTCATGTTATGCTCAAACAAGGCATTTTAGGTGGATATAATTTTTGATTTCACATGAAAATAATGTCTTGCACTAAAAAAAAAAAAAAAAAAAAAAAAAAAAAAAAAAAAAAAAAAACTGCTTACAAAAGAAGATAAATGCAGCTAGAAATACTAGAACTACATAAGGCCTGAGAAGGAACATCAGAGGAAGTTGAGGGATCAGGAAGTGGTTCCTCTAAGGATGAGGAAGCATTCTATTGGATGGCTTTTTTAATGTTTCCTTGAGATTCATCTATCTCATAAACAACAGTTTTTGTCTTAGAAGTCTCCCTTTGATTTTATAAACTGACATGATTTCTCGCTCTGTTTTGAATGCACCCTGCTCTAGTTCTTCTGTAAGTCCATCACACATTTTCACCATGTCATCAATAGGATTAATCTTTTTCTTATCACTGTTACCCATAGGGGTATCTGCAGGCCTTTTTGACATTTTCAACAATATCTTTGTACATCACAGCAGAGAATAAGCAAAAAACAAAGTGAGTAATGCACGTTGGTCTGGCGATCATGATAGTTTGTTACAAACTGGCGCCAACAGAGCATCAGAGCCCAGCATGAGCAAGTGAGGTCAGGTGTGGAATTTTCCACTTGTAACATCATGTCGCCACTCAAAAAGTTTCCAATTTTGGAGCATTTCAGATTTTCACATTAGGGATGCTCAACCTGTACTATCATCCACAGCCAAGTCCCACACACAGCTCCATGGTTTCAGCAGAGCAAATCACATCTCATGTACCATATTGTTCCAATTCTTTCTATCCAACACATGCCTCTTACTCTCCTGAATGTTCAGGCCCCAATACTGTTCTCCAAAGTCCCCTTTAATCCATCCTTTCAACTCATCCACTACCAATGGAATATGAAATTCAGGAGTCAATAGAGAAAACATTGACTATACAGGAAGGAAATGAAACTGACAATCATTATAGATACAAAGATAGACATACATGATGATCTAAATAGAGATAAAGACTGTTTCATAAAAACCAAAGAAGGAAATAGTGCAACCACTAGTCTAGAAAACAGATGGAGAAATATGGAAATCAACAAAGATGCCACACAAAAAAAAATCACAAAATATGATTACTGAAATTATATACCAGCATTGGGCAGAAAAACAGAAAGGTATGAAGGCATGAACCAATACTGGCAAGAATATGAAATACAATACATATGATAAATCAAACAGGAGAAGAAGACAGAGAGAAAACTGGTTACATTATGACTACAAACAGAAACCCACAAGACCAGAGATATTCTTTCTTATTAGAGAACCAAATAAGGAAAATCCCAACTGAAATGGGAAGAGAATGGCAATGAAAATACACAATATGAATAAGACAAGCAATGTCTCTTTAATCAAAGTGAATTATATCAATTAGTAAACAATTATAATTTCAAAATTCTAATTACTATGTCATAAACTTGGCTTAATGAAAAATGAAAGAAAAAGCAAACTTGGAACATATGAAATGTTCAGAGCAGATAGAATCAAAACATATGAAATGTTCAGAGCAGATAGAATCAAATTCAAACATGGTGGTGTAACAATGTATGTCTAATGAAAATGAGTTACAATAAATGTTAATTAATAAAAGTGAGCATCCCAACCACAAACACAGTAAACCTAGCATCATAAAGACCACCAAAAACAAAGGTAAATAACTATAAAGGATTCTTAAGAAAAGATGAAGAAATACTGAAGGGAGTAAGGAACCGACTCCAATAATAACACGAGCTGGGGACTTCAACTTCCATTTCATTGAATGGCAGGAAAAAGGAGTATAAGATGTAAATATGACTACAAAGGAAAGACTAAGAGATCAGTTGATGAAAGAGAACAGTTTCAAAGACTAATCAATCTATATAAATCATTCAGCCTTGTCCAGGTAAACCACAGACTGACTTGAAGGAGCAATACAATACATCTTATCTTTACATATGACATGGCACTGTTTTCAGATAGAGAAGTATACAATACAAGTCTCTCAGAACACAGTATCATAGACATTGCTACAGTTTATACTGTGGAAATGAATATTTGTGAACATGATACAGCAACTGAGGACTACCATTTACCAGGTTGAGCAACATGACTTAATAAAATATAATTTTCATAAAACACTAACCTCAGCATCAATGATCACCAGCCGCCCATCGTTCAATCCCACAACTCCCAATGTGGGAGAGGCCCAGCAAACTGACAGAACTGTTGCACCAACTGTGAATGAGCCCAAGAGGGACCGACTCTCCACCGCCACATGGTAAACTGTGCCTTCTTCACAGCCTACCAGAAGCAACTTCCCAGCAGTGCCATGTTCAAGTTCATCTGTAAATTGTAAAAAATATAGAAAAGTTAAAAGGTGATAATTTCTAGATGTTCTTCTGTTTCTGATACTATTTTTCAGCTTATATAACATGTTTCCTCCAAAGACGTCTTAGTCACTGGGCCATTGAGAACCATTTTACACTCAAACCCCTAGCAAGATAATCCTCTTGGCAATATTTCAGTTTTCCACCACTCGGTCACATTTATCAAGACATACTCTGTACACACAGATAACCATTGTATATGACCTTACTCTTTAAATATGCAAGCTGAACAGCATGGTCATTCCAACTTGAGTCTTCATAAAATTGAACTTTCACATCTTGCAATCAATAATTCTTGACCTGACTGATAATCCTTATAACCAACGCCATAGCATGATCATATTCTACACGTTTATCAGTGTCTTTCACTTGCTGAATGCAAATTCATTACTAAAGCATGTTTGCCCAGCTAAACATTAGGTGTGTTTAAAGAGCATTAAGACTGCAAGGTATACTGAAAAAAAGTCTTAGCTGTAAGAGAAACATCTTTTTGTACCTGAAAAGTATATATGCAAATTTGTTCTACGATCTCAGATCCTCAATTCACTGGTTGAATATGGGCAAAGACACTCAAATCTCTAGGGTATCTCCATCCTTTGGCTGTCTATAGAGTTATGGTTCACAAACTTTCCTTATTGTGAAATTTAAACATAAGCCAAATCCAGAGGAAGTTACTGTTACTTACTTCTTTAATTTATGAATGAAAGATACCCAATACATACATTAAAATTCATTACTCAGTATAACAATACAATTTCATATTATCAAGTGGTGGACTTAAGAAAACAATTTTAAATACTGATATAATATCAATGAGTGGTGGACTTAAGAAAACAATTTTAAATAATGATATAATATCAATGAGGGTATCAACGGGGTATCTTTTTTTTCAAACTTGTTCACAGTTTCTTGGGTTAGCGAGGCAGTGCCAAGAACAGGCAAAGAAGTGGCCTCATTTGCTTACATCCACTGTCATGTGTAATGCACCAAACCCAAAGCCCCAATCCACAACCAGGCCCCATAAAAGAGAACTTTCTGTGGTTTCCCCTGAATGCTTCATACTTCCTGGTTTAGTCTAATGACAACACATTGCCCCCTGTATATCACTATTTCATCTATCTATATGTATGATGCCTGTTCCCACCTAAAACTCCCTCAAGGGGGATGGCCATGACAATAGAGTTCCCACAACTAGTGAACTCCAGTGCAACTAGAATTCTAAGCCCTATGTTCTTTATACTTAACAGACCACTGGCTGAGGGCAACTGTAGTGCAGTATTTGCAGAGGCTCCTACCTATCATTCGTATTGACTACTTCTTCCTAATGCTCATGCCTAATATTCCTACCTACTACCTGTATAAAAAATTGCTCCAATTCACTCTGTCCTGTGCATACCTTACATGCTTCTACATGTTTAGGTCCTGTACACTTAAAACCTTTACCTCTCCACCCTTTCATCTCCAATTTGGTCTCCTCCTTCTCCTTGTCCCCTTCATTTCTGACATATACCCTCATTATCAACCTCTCCTTACTCATTCTCTCCATATGTCCAAACTATTTCAGCTCAAACTTTTCAGCTCTCTCACCCATATTCTTATCACTACTGCACATCACTCTTACCCCATCATTTCCTACTCGATCAACCCTCCTCACACTACACACCATCCTCCACTATTTCATTTCAAACACTTTCACTCTTTTCTGTACATTCTCATCTAGAGCCCACACCTTGCATCTACACAACTCTGTTGGAACTACTATATATACCTTCAAACATGGCAGGAAGTTTGGTGAAAAGACAAGAGGTGTTGAAAGCCTTACATAAAATGAAGTGGCGAGGCAGTTGGAGTGTATGGGACTGCAGATGAATTTCTTAAGAAAGGTGACTGGTGTCGACTAGTTAATTAGAATTTTCAGTGTGTAAGAATCATGGTAAGGTGTCTGAGGATTGGCAGAATGCCAGTATAGTGCCACTGTATATAAAGGCAAAGTGGATGAAGGCAAAAGTTTGTTGGAATGATGTGATATAATGGGGCTGACTTCAGTATGAACTGTTGCTTAGTCTTCTTGAATCATCAAATACCAAATGAAGTTTAGAGATAAATGTAAGGAAATATAAAATACAGTCTTTTCAAAACTTGTCTCCAGTGATGTATGTGTATCCTAAATATTTGCGTGAATATTACTAAATGTAAACATCATACTCTTTTGTTAAAACTTTTTGACGAAGTCTGACGGATTAGGAGACATACGAGTTTTGGTTGGAGTATTTGATGATGATTACATGAACAGTCAGATAGCATGTGCGTGTTTTGCATAAAGATACATATGCAGTCCTGCAAAACACACACATGCCCAAGAGTGGGCTTAAGATGAAGTGTCTGAACAATGACAGAACGAAGGATGAATGTGCATGCACAGGTGTGCTTCACACATACATAAATTCATCTAAGTACAAATGGAAAGACAGTTATGATAAATGATCAATGACAAACGGAAAGATGCTGACCAAAGGCTTCTGCTGAAAGAATAGAAAATGATAAAAAATAACAACTCTTCATATGCCAAGATTCCTTTGGGGTATTGTTTTAATACTGATGAGTAACTCATTGTCCCAACTGTGGTGTATGGGTATGTCTTGGACCTTGAATGCATAAGAAAGGAAAGGGCAAGTAATGTAGGAAATGAAATGCCTTAGGATAACATGTGCTGTGAGGCGGATTGATCATGTAAGGTATGACAGTTCGAGATAGGTGTGGTAGTAAGCATAGTCTAAGAGAGCTGACCAGAGTGTCTGAAATGGTTCAGATGTATGATGAGGATAAGCAAATAGAGACTGACGAAGAGAATCTATCTGTCAGAAGTGGAAGGAATAAAGGGATGGGACACATCAAGAAAATGGAAAATGGAGCAAAGAAAGCTTTTAGGGTATTGAGGCCTGATCGTTCTTGAGAGCAAGAGGTAAGCATTTGATATAATGAATAAGATAAGTATGATAGATGGGGCGTAACATGCTGTCCATGCACTGAACCAAGACATATAAAGCAGTCATTGTAAACCGAGTGATAGTCTCTGGTGCTTGGCTGTAGATGGTAGGCACTGCTTTCAGTACCTTACAGAGGAGAGCTACAAAGTGCAAATGCATACACATCGCCTTCATTCCTGATGCTACCTAGTTAAAGAAGAAGTAAATATGTATAAAAAAAATCACTATCTTAAGGTCTATATTTTGAAGAGATGGTCATTCATGGACCATAGGTCCACTCATTGAAAAAGAAGAAATCTAGCATTGTATATTTATCACGGGAACAAATAAACTGCTCATTCCATCATCTAAACATTCAATACATGGTTTTGCATCATCCTGACATAAGGATACAGTATGTACCTGGTACTTCTGCAGGTGCTGGTAAGTTAATTAACCCTGAAACATCACTAAGAGCACAGCAATTTATGACAGATTCAGCAGAGAGTAAGGTAGCTATACATTTGGCTTGACCACAGTTCCAAAGCTTGGCTGTTCCATCCCTGTTGAAAATTAAAGAAAATAAGTGCATTGCTGAAACATCAAAAATCTAGCAGAATCTTGCAACCTATGAAACTTTTATGATCAAAACACTTGAGAAAAAATTTCTCTATGTGAATTCCCTTTTATCAACAAGGTGAAACCATTACACAATGCAAAGATATGCCAAATACATTCCAACTCTGCACCATCTTTATACATCAACATCCTTTCTGTCTTTTAACACTATATTGCTGGATGGCTTTCTTTTTTTTTTTTATGTTGAACAACTTCCTCTGGGAAACTAGGAATTTTGCATATCTGCACATTCTTCTACCTTGACATCCATCTAACACACCATCTTCTTGAATGTGGCCAAACCTTCACAAAGGTCTCCTTCTATAACCTTCCCCATTCCTCTTAAGGATATATATTCTTACTTTTCACAATATTCGCTACTTACATTCACATTACCTCACTCTTATATCATTTACCTATCTAACACTCCTTTGTTTTTTTAACCTGTCTTCCTTTTCCCCCATTACCAATTACCACGACAGCATCAGGAACAGACAACTGGATTTTAGAGAAAAAAATCCTCACTTGGTTCCTTCCTCTACTGCCTTTTATTTTCCTATCTATCATTTTATCCAACTTTGGCCTATTTCCAATTTCTTATGAAATCCAGTTTAACAATTGCCTAAACTCTAGAATTCTAGTGTTCTACATGTAGAAAATATTCATCTAAAATATCTAATTTAATTCCCATTTACATGAGATAATGGAGGAAACCATCAGAAGAGAGACATGTAAGTTTTTGAAGTTTGAAAAGCCTCTTCTATATGAGATGGTGAAGTTAGGGCAATATTGTGGTTCTCTCTTTTCAAAAATTTTTCTCTTTTCACATGGCAACTGCTGCTGGGTTTGACATTGGTCTCTGATTAGTTGAGTGTAGGCCTGGAGCAAGGAAGTTGCCATAACCATGGGTGAGTAGACAGCAATAGGTGGGGAAAGTCTGTGCTACCCAAGCAATTTAATGGGTGTTAAAAGGATCTAACTCCCTGTATATTTAAGAGTTACCTCATTGTTCATAGGACACTATCTTAGGAGGAAGAGGTTTCCTAAATTTCAAAACCTACATTTCTCTGCCAAAATCTGTATTTTACTTTCGCAAATGCCTTAAAGTCTAAAAAACAGTATCCATTCTCATGCCTTGCACTGAAGTTCCAGAAACATCTTGGCAATGGTTGGTTGAGTCTGGGTAATTTTGCTGGTACCAATCAATGCTGGCATTCACATAAATAATCACTGTCAATAAAGTACTTAAATATATCTTTCAATTGCTATTTCAAGGACTTTTACTGCATGCGAAGTCTTATTCTCCACAGTCCATAATATTTTGGGAAAAGCTTCGACCCTCCTTTTTGTATTTGCATTTATGGCACTTCATGTACCTCTGCTCAGCTGCTCTAGTATGGCCTTGTTTTAACAGTATCATTACTACTTTTCCTCCAGCTATCTTTGTCTTTACAGGAAAATTGCTGGTATTCCACCATGGTCCTAGTGTTGAATTGTCTTTAAGCTAGTCTACTGCCAAAACTGCGCCACTGTCTGTCTGAGAGACAAAAGCAACACTGCAGAGAAGAAAAAGGAGCTGAAGTTGAAAGAGAGAAAGGTTGAGTTGATCTGTTAAACTGCTTCTGACTCAACTTCAGTGTAAAACCAAAATAGAAATCTAAAACTTGTTGTATACTTCAAGGACTGGTGTTTAGCTTGTGTATAAAGGCATATAGATTTTAGGAAATTCAAGTATTTGCAAGTTATGAATGCCCTAACTTACTTTCACTCCACAGTGACAGTTTAAAGACCTAGAGAGAATTACACATGGTTTGTATTATTTGACTGACATGGGACATACAGCTAAATAAAAATATCAATAATCTATGGGGACAAGGAGTGTGTGAATTTTGGATTTTTAGATTTTCAGAAATATGGGCCACAGACTGTAGTCCAAATATATAATAACATTAATAAAGTGTTTTGTACACCTAATGCAGGTTCTGAATGTTTCTATTTGTAATACACGTAACCTGTGATGCACAAAACATCTAACCCTTAAAGACTGGCCCACATCATATGATGTCCATCATAGGATGGTAGCCAACATCATTTTCTGTTTCAACGTTTTCCACCACTGATTGAAGTAGGCAGCCAAATTCTTGGGAGGTATATTACCAGTACTACCACTGGAAATCAGAAGGGTTAGTGACGGCTGCCTAATGAGGCAGCAATTCAGTGATTGTTATGTTGCACTCCTCTGACCTACATAGCTGTCTTGTCTTTCTGCTCCATCCACACATGGACTATTGGAATTCTGTCCATAAACATACAACCTCTTTTGGTCTCACATAACGTTTGGCAACACTTTACTCACACCTCATTCTTCGTAACTCTAGATTTTCCTGTGGTGAGCACTATGCGCTAGCCCTGCCTTTTGGCAAAATGGAAGGAGGAACAGATGGAAGCAGTAGGTAGGTAAATTTTGGCAGGAACATAAGGTAGAAGTAATCAGCAGGAGCATTAGGTAGGAGCCTCTGCAACACTGCGCTCAAGTTGCCCCCTGCCAGCAGCCTGTCAAGGGTGAGGCACTAAAGGCGAAGAGGCGGCAGTGCAGTTTACTTGTTATGGAAACTCTATTGCTGTGGCCACCCATTTGAGGGAGTTCCAGGAGGGAACAGCCATCAGAAATATAGATAGATAGATTGAATACCAGCAACATTAGCAGCTATAGAAGTTACTTCCGTTGGCCAGCAGGAGTGGGAGAAATTTCTACAATCCTCAGCATCCCTAAAGTCTCCATAGCAGATACATGTTCCATGACCCCTCAGAGACAAAAGTAAGCAATGAGGCCCAAAAAAATATTAAGATTAATGAATGACCTATATAGTGATAATGAACATTTATCATAAGATGTATAAGGTGAAGAAAGTGAAGAGGCATACCAGGTGACAGGTGTGGAAATAAGTAGCTCAGTGATCATTATGGACTCCCGTGGTGTAGCAGTTAGCGTTCCTGATCATGAGGCATCCATGGGGTGCCCAGGGTCCAGCCCATAGGTCCGAATCCTGGTTATGGTAGTCAGTCCAGTCATCCTAGCTGTTCATCCTCCCCTAGGGGTTGGTCAATAAAATGGGTACCTGGCTCAGGCTAGGGTATATATCCCTGGGGATGGGGAGAAAGAATACTTCCCAAGTATTCCTTGCGTGTTGTAAAAGGTGACTAAAAGGGGAGGGAGTGAGGGGCTGGAAATCCTCCCCTCCAGTTTCTGCTTTTCCAGAAAAGGAACAGAGAAGGGGCCAAATGAGGATTTTCCCTCTAAGGCTCAGTCCTCTGTTCATAACGCTACCTTGCTAATGCGGGAAAAGGCAAATATGTATGTGAAGCGTCTGGGATAAACCATGGAAAGGTCTGTGGGGCCTGGATGGGGAAAGGGAGCTGTGGTTTCAGTGCATTACACATGACAGCTAGAGACTGAGT
>JAYMFT010206378.1:0-11585 GCA_038088735.1 Panulirus argus | reverse complement strand
CGCAGGGAATACGTGGGAAGTATTCTTTCTCCCCTATCCCCAGGGATAATATATATATATATATATATATATATAATTTATATATAATTTCTGTTCTCTTTTGTTTGTTTTTCAGTTAAGTATAATTCATGCTCCAGTTTCTTGAAATATTTCACTTTATCAATTTCATTCTTTGCCAAAATCGGAGCGGCAGGAAAGATGAGGAAATACTGTGGGCTGAGGAGACGGAGGTGATGTTACGCTCACAAAATTAATAAAAAAACTTGAGGATGTTCAGATATTTCTATACGTAATCTAACGAAAAATTCGTATGACATTCAGTCGTCTGAAATATTCCAAAAGTATCTAGAAAAGCTGCTTTCATGATTTTTCTTTTTTTATGCAAGATTATATGGGATACATCGGTGTGTGTCTGTATGAAGGGGTCTTTATTCAGTTAGCGTTGTGCTGGGGTGTTTATGGATTTGTTTGTTATGCGTGGATGGCCGAGTGCATTGCTGTCTCTTTGTGTTTGTGAACGTATATATATATGCGATTCATGCAAGGGGTACATCGAGACATTACAATCCTTGCTTCGGTTGCTCTTGTTAAATGAAATACCTTCATTCCATATTGATTCTTTTCTTGTTCATCTCCCGCTTCCCTGACATTGCTCTTATTCTCCTCTTATATCGCCCCTTTCCCTAACCAGTAATAGTCTATTAACCTAATGATCCTGTGCCGTTTCTACGTCACCGAGAGACGGCCTCTGAGGTATGCAAAGCGCCCGAAATTGGAAGGGGGAGGATTTTGATGGCCTGGAGCTGGTTGATTAAGCAACCTTCATTTTGTTGACATCTGGTGAGAGTCTTAGACTTTGATACACGTCGGAGACACGGATGAGGGTAGCCTGCAGGTCTTCTGTGGTTACGAAAAGGGAGCAGCCTTCGGGGGGGGGGGGGTATTAGAGGTCGATGATTATTAGGGATGTTATTCTGATTCTTGTTCAGCGACCAGCGAGGCTGAAGGTCATTCTCTCTACCCCGGCACTCGTTAGACTCGTTAGCGTTGCTGTGAGGCTAATGGCAATAAGTAAGAACAGCGGTGAAAGTAAAACGGAGAACATGTTTGACACGGCCATAACCACCTTGCCTGAGTAACTCTTCCCGAGCTGAGTTCCTGCAGGTCTGTCCCAGCTCAAGCGCCAGACGATCATGCACATCGTCACCTAAATGTAGACCAGCTCAAGGTTGCTCACTGAAAAAGACTTGAAAGGGGTTTTTGGTACAATGTCCGTATAACCTTCCCAGCCAGTGATGGTGATGGTGGCAGGAGCTGGACGCGTAACATTTTACTGCAGCCATGAATCAAAAAAGTCCTGACGCAGCCTTGTTTGGCTGACCCTCGTTAACAACTGAAGTATGGCTTTACCCCTCCCCACCCCACCCCTTGTCTCTAATTATGAATTGGTAACTATTCTTTTTAATTGCTAACGATACAAAATTTCACATAACTGTGTATTTATCTTACTTCCATTCGTTCGACATAAAGATAACTACAGTTTTATATACGGATCTGTCACTACTAAATTTGAATTCTTTTCTATAAACAGGAGTCGTCTTACGATTTATAAGTAACTCACTTATATTCGAACGTACAAGTAACTCTTTCATGACTTATCAGTTATTCAACAGTAAGTCCTTAGCACCTCAGTATGAATAAAGACCATATCTCGATGCTACCTGAACAATAACTAACACCTGGCCCATGAGTTAGTCAACACTTGCATAAATCAGTTATAACTAAAGCTAAACTGGAGTTGTGTGTTTGACGTTTAAGTTAAGGTATTCTGGCCTAACGAGCGTCTGGTAGTCGAAGACCATTAAACCCAACAACATAACTGCTCACACACACACACACAGTAGCCAAGCTACCTCTATGGTGGTAAATTATGACACGGAGTGCCTGACATCCACGGATCACACCACTACCACATGGTGGCAAGGTATAGCCCGATTGACCCCTCAACGTGCCAAGGATCAACTACCCAACAGTCCTGGATGACTATTTGGTACACACAAGCCCAACCCCGCACCGAGAATGGAACGCTAGTCTCTGAGTTACTCCAGTAGCGAGTTATGCACTGTGCCATGACGTCTAGTAGGTGCCAGGAGACGTACGTACAATAAACTGGGAATATTGTCGGCACTGTGTCCTTCACGACGCTTCGTAAGTACCACAAAGACCTGTACAAACAGCAGATAAACTGCCACTACTGTCGGCTTCGAGGTCCCCAGCATACATCAAACGTAGCGACAAGTTGGCGACCCACCAGCCAATCTTTTATCTCGACAAAGATTGAATTGAAAAACTTTTGGAGGTTTTATATTTATGGAAATTAGGCGGGTGGTTGGGTTCCTCCCGGGATTGGGATTCTCTAGTTAGGAAGGGTGGGTCCCCCGGGATGAGCGGGGTCCCCTTGGTGGGTGTTTCTCGAGTGGGCGGGTCCCTGGGGTGGGCGGGGCGCCCCGGAGGATGTGGTCTGGATCCCACGCTCCAAACGTGTCCTCCTTCCTTCTTGTGATTATGTGTATCCTAGTAGAGGGTGGGGGAGTTGGTTGGGAGCGGGGAGAGTGTAGGAGTGAAGGTGGGGGAGGAGGAGATTATTTGCGTGGAATATTTTTGTGTGTGTACTGTCTGTGTGTTGCGTGCTGCCTTGACATCAACATTCCCCTCCTCTGCTGCTCCTCCTTCCCTACGTCACAAGCCTTGTACTCTCACTTTTTCGATATGCTTCGATCCTCTCCTCTTATCTCACTTCCCACTTCTTCCCCTACCGATCCTCACCTCCTCCACACATGCCCCCATCCCACACAACTTTTCATCATCCCACTACACCATCAGGCCCCACTACATTCGCCCTCTCTCCCACCAGCCATAGTAGTGTCTGTGTGGATGGATTTGAGGATGGCAGGATGGTGGAAAGATGGAGTCCTGGCTCCTGGGTCATTACCCTCATCTCCATTAGGAGAGGAAGGGGCTGTGTAGAGGACGAGAAAGAGCCGACCTGGGCTAGAGGTCCTAATCTCATCTCCGGCAGGATGGGAAGTTCCTGAGCGGAAGATCATAGGGGGATCATCTTGGTCTCATCTCTCAGTAGGTTTCCAGGTCCTGAGGGGATGCCCAACGTACTGGTTGACTCGGGGTTTATCCTCAGTGTTGTGTCGTCACCTTCTCCTCCTGACGGAGGGAACTCCTACATACAGGATGAGAGGAGGTTATTTCTGGCATCCTTATTCTGATCCTCCTCCCCTCCAGCAGGAGGGGGAGGCCCTGTATCACCATTAACGATCCCGATGGTCACCATCACTCTGCCTCCCTTGTGTGCTCTCCGTTGTCTGCACACCACCTAAACAATGGCTCCACATGTGCAGTCTCATTTTTATACACATGCTTTGTAATGCCGGTAATTTATGTTATTTGCTTTTTAGAGGCATAGATGAGAATAGCCCTATTCAGTCTAGTTGCTAATAATAGCTGCACTTTTTCCTTTTGTGTTTAGCGTTCACTTGCTTGTATTGTTCATGATATTTAAGGATTCTTGCATAAGTCTTATCGTATCGTTATCTGTAAGAGTAACGACATATTGTGTTCACTCAGTTTCTTCCTATTGATATATACACACCTTGTGCATCCCGTAATGAGGAGCACCGTAACCCCGGCCTTTGATAAAGGCCGTTGGTGTCGATTGTGTAGCGATGCGTGTGTCGAGGATGAAGCGTAACCAGGTCTATCGAAGGTGCAGTGAATGTGAGGTTGGTGGTGTCTGCCCTCCGTAATGAAACCATGATAGTGTTGGGGGGTAGACAAACTGCCATCGCTTACGAATGTAAGCGGTTCTAACTGCTAATCATCTTTACGAAGGAAAGTGTCGCAGTGTCCGAGATTGGATGATGGTGACTCGTGGCCTGAGAGGCCAGCGTGGTGCCACTCGCCAAATTTGGGACGGTTGTGAGTCACCACCGGCAACATGGCCACTGGGCGTTACATGTGTATTGACGAGGAGTTTAGGGCTCGAGAGCGGCCTGCGTTCTGCTTTTATACGATAAATTAGATTTTCCGTCAGACGAAAGCTTATTAGGCAACTTAATCTCCTTCGTTTTAGGTATTCATGAGCGTCAGAGCAGCTTAAGATGGTCAGGACACGACAGGGCTAATGACTTCTGAGAAACCTGATGAAGATAAATTCATTCTCTCACTTGCTTTCTCTCACCCACCCCAGCCTCTCTCTCTCTCTCTCTCTCTCTCTCTCTCTCTCTCTCTCTATCTATCTATCTATCTATCCATCTATCTATCTGTCTATTTCTCCAAAACAACTGAAAACTCCACCATAAGTAAATGGTTACACACACACACAAAAAAAAAAAATCTTTTGAGATAACGCTAAAACTGATTCTCCGTGATATGATACGAGTGAGAGGTTTCATATTAGTTATGGATAACACATTAACTTGAAGACTTAAGAATCCAGACCACAAGGCCAGGGAGCTGGCTGATATTAGCACTCAAATAACAGGAGGTAAAAAGTTTAGGAGGAGGCCCAATTATGCTGGAATATGTTGACATTTAAGAAAGTTTAGCCAATATAAAAATGCAAATTTTCGGAGCCACTTTGCATATAACCTAAAACGACTTTGTAACGAGCTTGGCAGAATAGGACGGGACAGGAGGGAGCGAGATGCAGTACTGATGACTCACTGCTCATGGAAGGGGGAGGGGGAACTTATTTCAGATCCGCACTCTCAGGAAACTATATCGTAATTGCGTTAACATTTCGTAGACTCAGGCTATAAACATTCTTATTGATCGTTGGGTGGAAGAGAAGATTGTTGGCTGCTGGGAGAGAGAGTTTTAGGAAATGAAGACTTTGCAAAAAATATATATATTGGAGAATTCTTTAGAGTGTGTTGATGAATAGGACTTGAGAAAACTAGAGATGAGAACGAAATAGGGTTGAACCAAGGTGTTGTATTATAAATGAATCAAATGTTTTGGCAGTGATGGAGGCAGGAAATCATCTGAGACGAACATGAGGAAAATAAGGTGATTTCTGCTCCGAGTAGCGGGTTCATCCATACCTGAAGGAATGTATCAATCCGACGTGATGATTCAGAACCCATGAGACTGAAGCTAGGTTTCCACTTGGCGTCCTGGTGTTACTAAAGGAAAGGAGCAGGTTCCAGAGGTCGCCTTGGTATTATTGATATGAGGAGCAAGTTCCAGACGGCGCTCGTTGCGTTGGGTGTGGGAGGGACAAGCTAGACAGAGGACCAGCCTCGGCGATTACCATTTACCAAAGGGTAAATAATGGCGTCACTTGTGTGACTGATGGCAGCCTCGGGACCAGGGGAACCCCGGCTTTTCAGTACGGCTACGCCAGGCGATAAGCAAGTACGAGAGTGATGACGGTGCCAACAGGATCAAATAGAATCATGTTCTTCACTCCATCTTTCAGTGTTTGCGTTTATCAATCTGTCACCAACACAGACAAGATTCCTGGTCCGAGGATCAATTCTAGAATGATTTCTCTTGGCTTGAAGGAAAGACCTTCCAAGACAGAGTCATATTACGACTCAAGTGTAATGAAAAACTCCCTCTCCTTCACATGAGATCTGATGCTCTCGAGGGTATCTCCAATGAGTTCAGATGAAAAAAGAAAAAGAAATTAAACTCTTCAAAGGCAAGAGTGCGATGGTGATCACATAAACGTTGTCAACTGCACGATACGCTTTTCATCCAGTCGTAAGCTCAAGAGCTCTTGAAAATACTCGTCCGGGAGGAAAGAACGGAGTTGAAGAGATCCTAATCTCTGCAACAAATGCCAGGGTTCGTTCCCTGACGTCCAATTAATCTAGCTGCTCCAAAATGAAGAATAAACTGCAAGATAACTTAATGTTCATTTACTAGCTGCCATTACTCCTGAGATTGTGAAAGAGGCAACAGGCTGGTGCTCAGGGCGCAGGAGCAGAGGTAAAGTTGACGTTCTCGATGAGGCGAGAGGATGGTGCACAGAACACATGAGCGAGGAGCGGCGAGACTGAAGCTATGAGGGGGGGGACAGGTGGTGCTCAGGACACAGGAGAAGTGACCAGGTCCGGTGGTTCTCAGTACATTGGAGCAGCCGTCAGATGAAGCTGTGGGGGAGGCAAGAGACCATTGCTTAAGCATAGGAGCAGCTGCCAGGGTCGTGGGCCGCTGGCAGTCTGTAACACAAGCATAAAAAAAAGATCTCTGCTTCTCACACCTAACACTTGACAAGACGCAATTCACACGACTCCAAGTAACTCTATATTTTTTCTTACTGTGAATGCAACTCGCTTGCCCTACTACCTCTTGCAAAACTACGTCGTAAGTACTCGTAAGAACTAGTCTCTCTCTCTCTCTCTCCTTTGCTCGCTGAAATACGTAAGGCTATTATTCTACGTGTGTTTTAAAAAGTCATCACATTCAGTGCATCTGTCCAAAATGTTCCCATGAAAACAACCTAATTTCACCTCCCAAGAGCGGCTCATCATCCATATTTTCCCGCCTTTATTTTTTTTTTCTTTTTTACCTTTTGTGGCACGATATAAAAATTCTAATGAATGGATTTTACGCCTTGATTTTTATCACACGACGGGGCCATCCCGAATTAATTAATTGGCTGTGTGGCAATTTTCCAAAAATATGTCAGCTGCGTACATTGTTGGGAAGTAGATTAACGGTGTAATATATACTGAACATTTTTCAAATAAATGGCATATATAAACTACCAGTACCAGCCAACCCTCCCCCTTGGCCATCATCACCAGATGCAGTATCATCACTACCCATCATCACTATCCAGCATCATCACTATCCAGCATCATCACTATCCAGCATCATCACCATCCAGCATCATCACTATCCAGCATCATCACTATCCAGTTTCATCATCACTATCCAGCATCATCAGCTCGACTGGTCAAAATCAACACCCTCAGCCATTGTCAATACTCCAATTCGACATCAACGCCCCATAACAATCGCTTACAACGACACTCCAACCAAAATCATCACCTCCAGCCGTCATCAGCGCCAACAGCTGTCATCAACATCACCACCCGTCATCATCCCGCTGAGCCGGGCACCTGCGTGAGGCCTAATGAATTGCCACATCGATTTCGAGTGTTGGTGAATCTCCTGTTGTGGTGGGGGGCCAGACCGGGGTGATTAGACCTCGAGGTCTCATTTCATGAATCAAGTTCGTGAAATATCAAACATGGCGCAGGTCTGGGCGGCAGAGGTTAGCCGTGGTTGTGGGTGGATGATGTTGTGGTTTTGATAGTGTTGTTAGTTGTGGTACAACTGGTTATGATCCACCCGGGCACAGAGGGCCAGGTGTTAGGATGACTTAAACACGCGCGTCTACTTACGGCTTGACACGTCCCAGTAACTTTTCTCTCTCTCCTCGCAAATACTCATAGGTAAGTACTCTCTCTCTCTCTCTCTCTCCAACCATTTAACCTTCACATCCGCAAGACAGTTACAAATGGACCAAATTTCACCTGTGTTTTTGTCGACGCTCTGGCGCACCAGCTGACCTCGCCAGACATGGCCATAACTGGTTTCCCTCGTCGTCTTAAGCCACTGACCCCTCCTCTCCCCGCCAGTCGCCCGGTGCATGGAGGAAGTCTCCTGCTTGACAAACCGACTGACAGACGAAGGAATGGTGTGGATAGATGACGAAGGGTGTACTGGAAAAATAGATGGTGCTTGTGAATGGGTTGTTGAAGAAGATAGACGGACTGAATAGGAGTGAGTGAAGTGGTTAGATGATATAGACAAACACGATAAATACATGGTTTGGATAGAAGGGGAGTTCTATATGAAGATAGTGGGGAAGAAGATGTCATGAGTAGATTTTGGAAAAGATGAGAAGGCTGGGTGGATGAAGCTTTCTTAGGCGGTGGGTATGCGCAGCAGGTAGATAAGTAGATAAGCCAAGTAGATTGAGTCAGTAAAGTGCGTAGATCCTGTTGATTAACGCGGAGGGTAAGTGAGGTAAATACCTGAGCTTGACAGCTGGAGTTAATGAACCATTACCAACTTCTGCAGGAATATCTCGCTGTCGAAAATTCCGTATTTTCATTATAACTAATTCATCACGTTGCCGACAAAACTCATTGCAAAACACTGTAACGAATTTATTAGCCATGAAATATACTGGCTCTCGGGCTCACTGTGATAACGATAATGAGGAAAGATTTATCCGGTGATAAATAAAGGATCGTAAAAGAGTTTGTCTCACTCCTCGACACTTCACGGAACTTTTGATGTGGGCAAGACGAGGGTCCGGGATCCCAGAGGGGAGCTGAGGCGTCCACTGATCTCCTGCTCCTTGAGCAGCCCTTGGGTTTGGTGCACCCCTTTTTCCTGGGGCAGGACTTGTTCCTGAAGCACTCCTTGGTTCAAGGGCAGCCCTTGGTCCTAAGGCTCTCCTTGGTACTAGGGCAGCCCTTGGTTCTGGGTAACTCTAGGTCCTAAGGCAGCCCGTAGTCCTGGGTGACTATAACACTGTTCGTCCGTTTCTCCTCCTCCCTGCTCTTGTCCTGGCTCAGAGAGACGCCTAACTCAGCTTAACTTGTGGGGTTATGGCCCATGTCGACCTCCACGCCAACTTTCTCTTGATATATGTCCCTCTGCTAAACCCATCCTCTCGCTATCTGTCATGCTCTCTCCTTATCCTTGTGTATGGCGCAGCTGCTCTTTCTCTCTCTCCTTGTCTGTTTGTCCGTCAGACTCTCTCTCTCTCTCTCTCTCGGTGTTACTGGACCTGAAAAATATAATCTGTACCCGAGGACCAGTAGTGATTCCTCTCCAAGTGCTTTGATAGAATATTCTCTCAAGTAAATAAGAGAAAGAAGCACTTACTGGCAACAAAGCATGCATACTGCATTACTTAATCTAAAAGGTAAATGAAGATAAGATTTACACACTCAAGAAGAAATGCTGAGGTATTATGAAAAGCAGTGTAGCTAAGATTATAAAAACCGAAGCATTTGGGATTTTTTTTCTCTCTTTCTGTCTCATTCATCAATTCCTTCCTTTGTATCTTTAGCCTTCGTCTCTGGGAAAAAGACAAAATAATAACCTGAGCATTCGCTACTGATCAAACAACTTTAGTTTATGCAGACTGTGTGTATATATATATGTGTCTGTGTGTGTGTCTGTGTGTATGTGTGTGTCTGTGTGTGTGTAGAGTGAGAGAGAGATGGATGAATAGATACGCACATAGACCGAAAGATAAGCAGACAGGCATGCAATTGAATAATATTCATTTGCATATCTATCAACCTATCCGTCAGTCTGTCTCACTGAGTATCCGATAATAAGCATTCCTCGTGCTGGAAGCGGCACAGGTCAGAGATGGTTGGCAGGACTGATGACGTGACCCGCGAGCAGAGGACGAGGGCAACACATGAGGTCAGAGCCCTCACTCGCCCTCCGCCTGCCTGATGGTGACCAGCAGCCGAAGGGAGAGCCTTGCGCTCTGTTGCGCTGTGTTACGGTCTCTTGTTTTCTTGTGTTCTTTTCTTTTCCATGCTTTCTGTTTTCTTGTTGTGCTTTATGTTATCGTGTTCATGTATATTGTTCTCTTGTTTTCTCTTGCAATCTTTGGCTTTCTCCTGCTCAGCTTGAGGCTGCTGGATCATATAATTGTATATATGAGCTTTAACATTACTCCACTGTCTTCTTGATTTTTGAGTCTGGTATTTGATTTAGATGTAGAACTTAATAATGTATCACGTCACGTAACAGTAGGCGGGTGTCCAGTGACGCTCGTAACTACAGCAACGGAAGACGTAGGTAAGTAATCATATAAATGAAGATATTATCATCATGATTATATTTTCTTACCTGGTCTTCCTTACACGAAGGACCCGCCTGCCTGGGAACACATTATTGCTCCTTTCTTCTCTTCTTTTCATTTTTTTGCACTTTACTGAAAGAGAATCTTTTACGTAGTATTTTCTTTTTCATTTATGATGAAGTTTCTACCTTATTTATATTCGTTATTGTTAAAACTAAAACGAGAAGTGTTATTTGGACCAGTTGCAGCAGGAAGCACTTGAAATGCAGACGATGGTTTCTCTCAGCTTCCGCCAGTACAGCAAACAAAGCCCTGGAACTCCTGAACGGGTTTGAGATGCCTAATGGAAACTTGTGAAGCGTCGAGAGGTTTTGTCATTCCTAACCTCTTGTCCACAACAAAGATGCTGCAGCTACAGAACTACACCGGGAAAAGTAAACGTTGAAGATATATGTGCCTGATTGTGACATAAAGTATGAAAAAACACAAGGAATAACAAATGTGTGTCAGGGAAAGATCTTAAAAAAAATCAAGGCTGTCTGTCTGTCTGTCTGTCTGCCAGGAGTGTCAGACGGGAGGCAGTGGGGTTATTTAATGTGAGCAACACACTTGTAATGTTGCGGTTCCGAGAGGCAAAAAATTCTGTGAAATTTGTCATAGGATTTTGAACGATACTCACATAGAAACAGGCATGATAACTTTTGGTGGATTCCATAAAGATAACAAAAGCATTGCTACAAAGATACAAGACATCCACCTAGAAAGTAACAAATAACTGATTAATTCAGTTTCTGAAATTAACTGAGCAAGAAATAGCCAGAGAGTCGGACCGCTTAGTGTGTGTGTGTGTGTGTGTGTGTGTGTATGTAGCGGTTATAGTTGGAGTTTACTGGTGCAGTTAGTGTAATAAAACCAGGAGAGAGACATGGCGGCCACCAGTCGCCCAGGTACTATCTACCAGGATACCAGATACCAACAGGCCTTGTACTACCTACCAGGCTACCAGACACGGTACTCAAACTCCTTACACACCATTAGGACCCTAATTACATGTTGTAGTGCTGGTCCACACCATGTGATCCGCGGCCACTCATGTGAATCCGTCACGTATAGCGGCGTTTGCTGCAGTCCGCTGATGCTACCGACAACATAAGCAGAACCAGCAAACCTTATCTGCATATGCAAAAATATTTAAGCATAACGATAAACGCTGGATTTATAACTTCGAACGCCGAGTGGAACGTAGAAACGCTCGTTAAAGCTCGTGAACGCGAGACAGTTTCAGAACTCGAGTCATATAATTTGCAGGATACGAAGAAATATTCATATTTTGCTAGGGACAGCCTCGGAACGTGCTGTCAAGCTAATGTTCCTCCATTACCAGAAGCTGATTTTCCCCTCTCACAAAAAAAGTCTGAGCAATTTTTCTTGCATGTAATCTTTTTTCCTTCCCCTCAGCAAATTCCCCGTCACGGCGTGTCAGAAGCCGGGCTCTCAGGCGGGCTAGGGGAGGCGAGCAAGGCACACTCTGCCAGGCTACCAGGAACATAAAAGAGGGAACATGAAGCCCGAGCCGAGGACTGGTCTGGGTAATTGTGTTGTGTCAAGATAAGACTCAAGGAATGACGGGGGCTCTCTTCCTCCACCTTACTGCTCTCTCACCCGCTTCCTTCTTGAGTTTATTCGTTTCTGTATTTTTTTAAAACAGTAATAT
>JAYMFT010206367.1:0-11585 GCA_038088735.1 Panulirus argus | reverse complement strand
CTCTCTCTCTCTCTCTCTCTCTCTCTCTCTCTCTCTCTCTCTCTCTCTCTCTCTCTCTCTCTCTCCCTCCAGCCAGACATGTCTGTTGTATTTGTGTGAATATTTTGGTAATGTAAACACATGAAGGCTTAATATTACATTTTTTCAGAGTATTTTGATCAGGTTTCATCTAGAAACCTTGACTTCACAAGACGAAATTCAATTCCGTGAGACCGGACTAACGCCAAACGTGTTCGCCTTACATGAACTTAAACATTACCTGTTCACCAACTGCAGGAACTGCAAGACATGACTGTCTTTATAGTCTTGAACACACCATCGCTCACTTCATTTCGATAAACTGCATTCCATGGTTTGTTGTAAGCAGGCTCCCTCTAAGTTCTACAGAGACGTTTCCCATGATGTGCCATGTAGGACCACATCTTTTACCATACATTGAAGTGGCATTTTGTTACGCACAGAATAAAACGTGTTACACAAAATTTTTGGGTGCGCACATTGGTGAGTTGATAGACTGTAAGTTTCACTCCCCGAATGTCCAGTAGGAAATAGCGAAGTCTGTGATAAATGGTCTCACATGTGTTACCGGACAGATAAAGGGAATTACCTCATTTATTATTCGCTGATTCACCGGCACGTAATATATTGAAATGCTTTCTAGGTCAGCGCCCCCAAGACTTATCAGTCTCCTGTTGTTATGGCCCGCAAGTGAGTAATGTACACTGTCTACATGTATCCCTTATCTTGCTCACCTGATCTCAGCCCTTATTTAAAACAGCGGAATATCCTCGCACTGAATTTAAACAGCGGGATATCTATGCGCTGAAACAGACGTATGAAGAAAAAAGAGAATACTATCCTCTGTATGCTCAGGAGGGTGAACGGCCCATTGAACTTCAGACACGCAGAAACATTACAGGTAACCAAACATGAAAACTTTTCGGTCACAGAGATCCGCCATGTAAACTTGGCTTCCCCGTCTGTTCGGAAGCAAGCTACAACAACAATTAGACGGACCGTTCTTGTCCTATTTCATAGAATTATTTCTTCGTGAAGTTACACGAGGCGTCATTATTTAGGTTAAATTAAATTGACATTTGAATTTTATCATTAACAAATGTTAATTCGTCGTGAGATAAGAAAAAAATATAAGTATATACAGAAAGTCAAATGTCTTTATAAAAGTCCAGTGACCCAAAAGCTAGGTAAGTTGAAACAGGACGTCTGTATCATATGTTTTTGTATAGAGTATTATCGTAATGAAGAAAACTGCAAATTATGACAGTTGGGCATTTATGTGCCAAATGATGTGGAAATGGCGTGTGACCGCAAATGTATTTGTGTATTTAACTACTAAAGTTCATGGTACGGTACTTTGAACTCATTGCTTTGATTGTTTTTTCACTTCATATGATGCTTATATGGTATGTTGTTGTACAAACGGCTGACAGGGATTCATTATTGTTACCAGAAGTCATTTAAAGAACCTGAAAGTTATAACCATTGCTCTACATAAATTGTCAGTGCTTTGGCCTTCATATTTCCGAGTTCTGTACTGTAGGTGTTGTAGGCAGGGAAGGAAATTCCCATCTTTTTACATTCTCATTTCAGTAGAAAAAAAGAATGCAGTTAGAAGTGGGGGAAAATGAAATGCAGAGTGATCTCAGAACCACCTGTTTGTCATTGTGCCACATGCAAGCTACCCGGGACTCAACACAGATGCTGTTTTATGATACCTATCGTGTTTATATTTGTCTTAGCCCCATTCGCTAAATTGCAGAGTACTACTTGTTTGCTGATTGGCTCGATGTTGTCGCTGCAATTTCTCTTGACTGTGCGCTCGAACAAAACCTTTTAAGATAAAGTGAACTGTAAGGACGCTCATATGGTTTTTTAATGAGATTTTTTTTTTTTATATAGTGGTCAGATGGCCTAATTGAAACCATTGTTGGTAAGAATTTGGTGCAGGCGACCGACGTGTTGCCGAATGTGAATTAGACAGGTTAGATCAAGTAAGGTCTTCCCTTTTTCGTTCCCGCCCCCATAGGCTCCTTGCCTTTTATTCAGTGTTTCTTTCGACCACAGTCACCTCATTTCTCCTCGTACAACCCTCAGCCCGCCCCTTGCATCCATCACTCATTTCATTTCCATACCCATCAGCTTTAACACCCACACCCTTACCACACTTTCACACACTTCGTACCGTAACTTAACCCCTCACAGCCATTGGTTGACTTTTCCTCATAACCTTTCTCACACTTTTCATTTTTTTTTTTTTTTTTAACAACTTGATTTCTCACATCCCCCTCTACACGCCTTATTCCATCCACTAAGGCTCACTGCCTGAACTGCACTCGACCTTCACCCGTCCATAACCTTTTGCTCTTGACACCGCCACTCGCTCCCTTGACTCACTCACTCGGCCCACCTTCACATTCGCTGCCCCGAATAGATGAACGCAAGGCATTCGCGCCTCCGCCTACCCTTCTCTGCTGCATGCACTTCTCCCATATTACCACAAACGCTTCGTCTGTGTGTTTACGGAGACATTTAAAGCCTCCTTAGGTAAAGTACGTGCACTTGAATTAATCATCAGAACACGCGGGTAATTCTGTATTTGCGAGGTTCACGCGTGCGTTAAACTGCCCACATATTTAGAATGAACGGGCAGTCGAAATACAGGGGCCCTGTGCCGGACATACACCTGGCTAGTCTGACAAATACTTTGTCAGTTGCAGTAAGAAGCGAGGAAAAACTCAGAGCGTTTTGCTTCCTTTCATTTTTTTTTTTGTGAAATCCGCTGTCTTGTGGGCAACACATGGAACCAGAGATTTTTGCTTTTATGTATCCAAACATAATTTATTTATATGGAGGGAAATGTTGTCCTCATTTATATTGAGGGAGGACTGTCCTCCCAAACCCCGTCTTGTTCCCTTTATTTTTGCCCTTTCTGCTATCGAAAAGCGTTAAAGACAGACCGGAGCCTCAGGATATATTCACATTTTACATGAAATCGTAACGTTCGATAAATAGTGTGTTTTCTAACTCACCTTATGATAGCTACGTAAAGTACATGAATATAGATGTTTCTAAATGTCGTAAGTATACGCCGTTCTGTGCAGTCACAGTCGTAGAAGTAGTCGAATTGCCATAGGATTTTGTGGTCGGTGACTTACTGAGAAAAACAAAAATGACATTTTTGCAGCTGAATTTAGTGATATGAAACCTGTATGATATATACTGTAGCCTTTGTAACTCGGATATCGGATGAAACTTTCGATATATAATGTGTAGATTTTTCTTGGTTATCTAAATAGATCGCATAGAATCCTTGTATGAAGATGAAGCACCATACAGCAACTTTTAGCACAATATATTGTGCTGCTGAACCTGTACAATATATGAGGATAGTGATGGTAAACCATTTTTCACAACTTAAAGGGTTTGAATATGTAAATTAGGTCATTTCCCTACTCGAACCACACATTTACTGATGATTCTGATCGCGCCTTTTATTATTTTCGTCTTCATTTACATAATTATCGAATGCTTTACGCTTATTGATGCAAAGAGCTTTACGCCATTTTTACCCCCCCCCACAACTGCTGGGTTAATTAAAACTGTAAAGACATGATTTTTTTTTCAGTACTAATCACGTTTTCTCACTGTTGGTATTTGCATAGTTGGACTGTAATGGTAGGTGGTTGTGAGTGCGTTTTACTGAGGAAGAACAGTGTATTGCTTAGCTTAGCTCACCTTACCTTATCTTACCTTCCCTTACCTGACCTTTCCTTACCTGGCAGTGACCCCGGTGAGCACCTCATATGAAGGCCTTCGGCCCCTCTCTTACCCCATCCTCTCCACCCCATTACCCATGGATACTCATCGCATCACCGCCTCTCCTCCACATCCACTGCATCACCACTTCCACACCCATCACACTTCTGCCCCCTACCCACCCCCGCTACACACACACACACACACACACACACAACTTCCATCTCGTAAACTTATACCAGTCATTACTTCACCTTCAAAAACAGTGCCTCACCAGATCCGTCACGTCTGCGTGGCCTTTCACACCTATGCCTCTAGTTTACCTTTACCCACACCTTTCCAGCTCTCTAGACCCTCGCCCCATCCGTCTCCTCACCCTAGTCCCTTCACAGCTTTGCCCCACCCTGCTTCCCCCCAACACTCTCCTCATGGCACTTGAGGTTGTGATTATAGCCAGTCACATAGGGTGGGGGAGGGGAAAACACTGAAAGACCAATTGTAATTAATCCATGAGACACACACACATGGACCGCATACCTCATTTAAAAGCTTGTTTCTTCTTTTCAGAAATGCCTGCTGTCCTATATACAAAGTAGGTGCATAATATATGGGATGTGTCAAAGTATACTACTTGCATACCTAAATTTCAGATGCAAACCATGCATTTGGAAAAGCATATTACAGTCCATATAAAGGTTTTGCATGCTCTTCAGCTCTGTTTAATCACTAGTTTCATAACTATATATATATATAAAAAAAGAAACTATCTGAAGCATGCCTTTATTTAGTTCTCAGGACAATTAAAAAGATATTAGTTTGATATTTTTTTTTTCCTCCGTAGCATGATCTCTAGCTAAATACACCAGTATCTGCAGACGCTGATACCCCAGAAAAAGTCATATGAACGTGTAACGTGTTAACTGTAAGATAATGGAATTGACATGTAAAAGTCAACAACATAGCAAAATTTGATAAATTGGATATCTTTTTTTTTTCTAAAGAGCTTTTACAGAGTGCAGTGAAGACATTACAATTCTATACTTAAAGTTTTGAGATTCAGGATTGCGTCATCCAGTACATTTCAAAACTAATAGCAGCATATGTATCACAAATCAACTTTTTTTTTGTGCAAAATAGATCTTTTTTTATTTTTACGTCGGTTGACTGCTAATATAAGAAACACTTCACATGAAATACTGATTATCCCCGTAGACTTTGACAGCCTGTAGCTGTGGATGACCATATTGTAAAAGGACAGTTTAGTTGTTAAATGCGCAACCCGACTAACAACTTGATATGATCACAACATTTGTACATTTTTTTTTTTGTCTCTTCTCATAAAAATAGTGTGTGTCAGTTGCTTGATGTGTATTGATGTCATGGCACCTTTCATCACTCCGGCATGAACACACATCTGTGCATGGGAAACTGCTGCTGTGATAGCATGTGCAACAACAACAAAAATATTCACAATTTTTTTGATCAACAGCGAACGGTGTCCCATACTTCGCCGGCACTTTGGACCCGTAGATAGTTGAGGGGAAGGTATGTATATGATGTTGAGCTCTTAGAAATGCCAAAAACAAACAAACAAACAAACAAACGAGGATGATATGTATATATAGACTTGGTTGAGCAGCATTGTTTGTTTATGTTTGTGTTTGTGTGTGTGTGTGTGGTAACTCACAACTTCTGCCACACGGTTTAGCTGTGTGTGTGTTACGTAGAACTTACGCCAAAGGGGCATTTCTCCCCTTTTGTTAGCGTTCCTGTTTCAGTCGGTAATCTTTTTTTTTTTTTTTTCCCCATGTGTATTAAATTTTTCTCCAAGGTCAAACGGCAGAGCAACCGGGTGGTTGACCGTCTGCAAGATTTTTGACTGCTGTGTCTGCTTCAATCCTACCCAAGCAAGAGCTTGATAAAAGGCGTCACGATCCCCCCCCCACGCGCCACAGAAGGCTCATCTAGATAAGAGTCAAGCGGAGTCACAAAATCCGTTACTGGTGGAATAAGTGCAGCTTATTGTCTCTCATCGCTGCTGATTGTATGCAGATGCTGTTAAAGTGTGTCTTCCCCCTTGGCTTGCTGTTGACGCCTTCCGTCGCGTCCCTGACAGAGAGCGCTAATTTTCCACAGCAGTGTAGATACTTCTTGGCCCAGACAAATATCAGTTGCTCATGGCGATGGCCCATGAGGCATTTACATGACAGGCACAGCGTGAGGAGCCAGATGGGCGGGCATCAGCATCTCCATGACTTCTGAGAAGGTTGAGGAATTTGCAGGGTCAAGGATGCCAACTTGTTTCCCCTCCATGCTCACCACCGCCAGAATATTCGATCGCCCGTACCTAGCAGTGCTGCTGCTTCCGCAGAGGACCAGAACAGTATAGGTTTAGTAGGCACCATTTTCTGTTGATTTTGGGCTCTTCCAGGTTTCACAGAATTTTTTTTATACTATTTGTCACAGTGGTCAGCAGTACAATTCTATTTCTAAGTCAAGACTTAATGTCCTTTTTAAAGAGAATAGCTTAAAATCCCACTAGCTTTAAAAGTGACTCTCACCCCCCATTTTTTTAAGGAGGAAGCAAAGTAAGTCAAAGAACCGCTGACATCGCTCCTCAGTATTTTTTTTTAGGGGGAGAGGCTTAAGATGTAGATTGAATGTCTTCTTGCCATCAGATGATTTTCACGTGCCAGGGGAGCGTGGTTCAGTTGCCTGACTACAGGAACGAATTTGGTGAGGCACAAAAGACCAAACTAAATCTAAATTAACACACAGACTTTGCACAGCCTCTGACACAGCCTTTTTAAGAATGCGCTGGACAAGTGTCAACAGAGTGTACCAGACCAGCCAGGCTGTGAGGGATATGTAGGCCTGAGGGCTGTGGCTTCCAACAGCTTGGTCGACCAACGACCCAGTACAGCTGCCTGGGCTGTGGAAGTGAAGACCCCCGAAGACTTCACTAGGTATTTACCACCAGGTATTTATTGCCCGTAAATTACATGAAATGGGAATTAACAGAAAAAGTGAGGAGTTGGATATACAGCCTCCAAAATTTATAAATGCTTATCCTTGTCTCTTCTTTTTCCCTTTCATTAACCTATTTATTTTTCAGTTAAGGCCCGACCTTGATTTGGACCTTTGTTGGTGACTGGAGCCCCCAACGTAAAAAAAGAAAAAAAGATCAGGCAGTTCCCAAAGGGAATGTACTGGCATCTCTACTGTTTCTCATTCTCTTATCTCACATTGACGCAAAACACGAGCCAAAGTTCCGGATTATTCTTTGATAATGATACCAGAATAGATATGATAATCACGCCAGCTGAAGACTGGAGAGAATTTCAAGAACATGTATTTCGTTGAGGGGAAATGAAGATATGAAAAACAGTTCAGAATAGTGGACGAAAATGAACACCCAATCCATCTCGGAAAAGCCATTTAGAATGACTGCAAGAGTGATGGTGTCTGCGTTCAGGGAACACGACAGGGCAACAAACAGTTGCCTTATGCAAAAATGTAATCGGCTGGGTTCACGGACCCTCAAGACAAGAGAGGAAAAAGCAATGTTGACGCTCTCCACGGCGTTATTGATCTCACGAATAGATTAAAGTACGCCAACATAACCTCTCATGCTGGGCGAAATTGCAGAGTTGGAAAGTGCTCGATCTTTCACGACCCCCCATCGACGTTATAAAGGACCTAAACTTCCTAAAACGATTGAAAACATTGAGATTGTACTTTGCAGGGCAGACTGGAGAGAGATTCGATATCCTAATTTAAGCTAGAGAGACTCCTTTAAGGTAGGGCTACCCCAGTAAAGACTTTTAGATAATTCCCCAATGGCTCGACTAGCAGTAAAGCTTGTCATACATTACCACTGAAATTGAAAACTTGCAGTGAATATAGTAACAATGTAAAAACATATGGAGCTATTTTTTATTATTAGTTTACTCACAATAAGAAACACATTGGACTCTTCATTGGACGATGTTTAGAGACGCCTAACAAGGAACTACAGCGTGTACTAGATCAGCCAGAATGGGGTTAGTTAAGTAGGCCCACGGGCCGAGTCCCATTGCAGCTTTACTAAGCAGGGGCGCAACAAGACAGCCTGGTCCCAGGCTAAGTCGGGAGGTAGAAGAGCACGCGATACCATCGTATGAAGTGTTAGCAAAGTAAGATTGAAGTAAGTTTGCTAATAGGCACCGGACTTGTACTTCGTGTTTTCGCAGTGCTCTTTTAAGTGTTCCGTAGTATACCATTTCAGCGAAGCAATGCAGATTGCGCAAGTGTAGGTTACAGGAACACATATCTAGATCTGGCAGATACCTGAAGTTAACTGAGTCGTGAAGTTAGTTAAGTGACACCGTCGAAGCCACTGGGAGAACCGGCACATGTATAGCACCTAGATTTACCACGTTTATCAGGTATTAACCGAACTCCGCCTGCAAATGGTAACACCGCAAGCCTTGGCTGTACCATCAAGACTGAAAGAAGTGCGGTCTCGTCAAAGATCATGCTCTGGAGTTCATCTTTTCCCATCTCCTGCGAGGAGTGCAGCCTCGAAACTACATGAGCTCCGTAGAAGAGGTCCTGTGGTTATAACAACACGCCACCATGAAAATGAATTTTACAGCATGGGAAGCCCTTGCCATTGTATAATAGTAATAATGAGAATGTTGTTATTATTATTGACCACCGAAAATCCTGAATCATGAACTTGATGCTCACACATCAAGATATTCATTGGCTCATTTGATGAATATCATTTACTTTAAGCGAGCTCAGCCAGAATGGCTAGATCCGTAATCTCTCTTATTTTGATTCTAACTCCCGCCAAATATTGTCCCAAGATATTACTCTGAGTCGACGTGACCGATTCTTAGGAAACTTGGCCAAGTAGTAGACAGCCATGAAAATATGCAGCCAGTTTGACTTTTGTTTTCTTTCTTTCTATTCTTCGAATGCAACCCCAACAAATCTAATGGGCACAAGACTGTGATTGACCATGTAACTGATGGGACAAGAGCTTTGGCGGCCATCTTGTTCGGAGCCATCGAACTGATCGATACGATAAGTACCTTCGAACGCCGCTAGTGGAAAGTTGCCCGGGGAAACAGTAAATCGACCGTCGACGAATTAGAACTCGAATTTCCAGGCATCGCTTGTAGACAGGAAAAACGGCTGTTTATAAGTTATTTGGCACGACATTGCCATGGAAACTGCAGTAGAAGGCGATATCGATGGGATACCATCTTGGACTTTTCGAAAACTATGAAACTTCCACACGAATTCAGCCCCCGCCATATGAAGTGGCCGGGGAAAACCAGGGGAAGGTCTGTTAGGGCCTGGTTGTGGATAGGGAGCTATGGTTTCGGTGCATTGCACATAACAGCTAAAGAATGGATGTGAGCGAATGAGGCCATATCCTCGTCTGCTCCTGGCGCTTCCTCGCTAATGCGGGAAACGATGAGCATGTATGAAAAGATTTTTATTATTTTTTTATTGTTGTCATTATTATTATATGTTTGCCTTTCTCTTCTTAAGCGAGGTATGGTTAGGAGCAGGTGAAACTGGACCTACTAGGAAAAGTCCTATTTTAGCTCCTTTTTGTGTTCCCGCTTTGAAAAATAATACAGGATGAAAGAAATTTCAGCCCCTTGATCCTTTGTAAGTCCCTTTTCCGGAAGTGAATTATTATTATTATTATTATTATTATTATTATTATTATTATTATTAACAGATTTAGAATGTTTTCACGTCAAAGTTTGAAATGCATTTATGTTTGCATTCAGCATATAGTAACGATCAGATCAAGGTAATCCCCACCTGGCTATTCAAGTTAAGAAGGATGGGATCAATAGAGTGGCGAGGGATCCCTGCAAGTTAACGTGGAAAAGTATGGTGTAAACATTGAGACACCATCTTTAACAGCCTTTGATGTGGCTTATTGAATACGAATTTTCCAGTTCTTCATAATGAAATGGTTTGCGAGTATAATGCTGTAAACAGTACCTCACTTGATTTTTACTGAGTTTATGAAGTAAACTCTTTTATATGTTTGTCAGTGGATATTGTCCTGTGCGTTTTACACGCCACGAGTCTATAAAAAGGTCGAATATCGCGTTCAGGATATTTTTTGCCTAGCCTAAACTTAAACGATGTGGAAGAAAACCTGGATCGCGTTTTACGGAACAATGAAAGTACTAATTTTTTTTTTTTTTTTTTTTTTTTTTTTTTTTTTTAAAGCCCAGTTTACCGATCTGTAACTGATATAGATACAGCTTGTTGTTGGACATTGAGATCACTGGTGTGGAAGAGCTGTTTTTATCCGAGTAGTTTTGATGAATTTCATCACCAGATTACCGGATCGTAAAGTTTTATTACCTCGTGGCCAGTATCTGAAATTATTCTGATTCAGGACATCATGCAGGTTCTTGAAATACTCAAGATTTTTGTCCTCGTGGTGAAAAATGCGGGTCTGTGGCTTTAGAGTTCGAAAATTTTTGTAAAGAACATAATTTTTTGTTCAGAGTTGTTCGCTTTTAAGTCACGTTCGTTCAGTTTTTAAGGGTGAATGAACAATTTTAACAAGAAACAAGCTTCGATTTTGATGTGTTCATAACAAGGTGATTAACCTAGTTTGATTTTGTTTAAGGCTTTTGGCGACTTATATTTTTTGACGAATGAATTTTTATTTTGAGGTATAGTTGAATACAGTACCGTTAACTACACTGACTTAAAATGTGTGTGCAGTTGCCATACGAGGGAGTACACGATTTTTAAAGGAAGTTTAAGAAGTTTAAGTATGAAAATTGTCGTAAAGGTATGTCTCCATTGCATTTTTGTTAGTGATCTTAATAGAACACAACTGTGCGAGCTTAGTTTCTGCAGCAAACGTTCACATCATATTGATAAACTTATAAAGTGTAAGATAGCTTTTATTTTCTCTTATAGATTATGTAAATCGCAAAAAATACTCCATTTTTTTACGGGGGCGTATAATTATCTCCCCCTCTCCCCTAAATGAGGCACATCACTCCTTCCCTCCTTGAAAGTATGATGCTCAAGCATTTTTTTTTTTTGGTAAACTAGATAGAGCATTGTTGACCTTACCAGTTTTATGATGTTACACATATTCGCGCAAAAATAAAGAAAAGAAAGCTTGACTTTTTTTTCTACGAAAGAAGTTAACTGCAGTGAAGGCGTCCGTAATTTGCAGATAGCTTTAGACAGTTCAGTTGCGATATCTTCTTGTCCTCGTTGATTATTATTATTATTATTATTATTATTATTATTATTGTTGTTATCATTATCATCATCATCATCATCATCATCGTAATTGTTTTACAAGATTGAACACCGTCGAATGATTATGGCTTCAGATTTTGTACAACTGCCGACACGATTCCTGGGACTTTTTTAGGAGGTTGGAGGGAGAGAGGAACTTTACATAAATATCCGTTTACTTAATTTGGAAATGTTTCGTTACCTTATTGTATAATCCTTTATCATTTTGTTTGTGTGTAGATAGTAGATAACGCGCAACTGTACAAGCTTCAGTAGTATCTGTACAAGTTTCAAATGCATAGTATCTGTACAAGTTTCAAAAAATTTTGATACATAGGTTGACATTTACTCCGTTTCCTTTTGGTTTTACCTACGTCTTGAAAATGTACTTTCGCAACATGTATACTTTTTTTTTTTGTATATATATATATATTATCCCTGGGGACAGGGGAGGAAGAATACTTCCCACGTATTCCCTGCGTGTCGTAAAAGGCGACTAAAAGGGGAGGGAGCGGGGG
>JAYMFT010206356.1:0-11586 GCA_038088735.1 Panulirus argus | reverse complement strand
ATATATATATATATATATATATATATATATATATATATATATATATATATATATATATATATATACGTATATATAAATATATGGTTCTCATGACACCATTTGACAGTCACGTTTATATGATGTACACCTCTGTGCTAAAGACCCCACAGAAACCAATGAGTTATCCGGGAATCAAAAAGCCAGGGTTTGGAGAGGGTAAGAAACAGCTGAGAGACGGGAGACAGTTATACAGTTCAGATGTATGGTGCAGGTTGGACTGAGGCGTGTGGAGGGTTTGCTGGATACATGCACTAGTACGTCTGGTGCCTAATTCATACTATACTCCCCGCAGACCTGGTGGTTGTGTGTTGAGGTGTGTGTGTGTGTGTGTGTGTGTGTGTGTGTGTGTTTGCGCGCGCGCAGTTATGAATATTCCTGGTTCAGAGACGAAAACTGACCACACTAAGCTAAGAACTGTTCATTGTTGTTCATTATGTGCTTATCGATGGGTGATCGAAGCGCCTCTCAAGTTGATCTGTGGTACCGGAAAAGTCCAAACGCTTTCCATACTAGTACCAGTACTGTCTAGGTCTTGGATGAGTCTGCGGTCTGTGTGTTTCTGCTGTCTTGTAGCTTTTCTCATAATCTGTTTTTCAATGCTGCTACACTTCGAGTGTGGATAAAATCTTCATTGGGTCTGGTGTAAACGCCATTAACCAGAATATTTTTTTTTGCAGCTAAACTGCAAAATTGAAAAAAAGAAGTGGGGAATGATACAGTCACACTAATGAAGAGAAGAAGTGAGACTAATTCAAATGGGAATTTATTGAGATTACATAAGATTCAGCAGAATTAATGATAAACTAATAAGAGGTGAAATTTCTCCTCAGCTTTGATGATACGACAGGTAAACTGAACAATGTACACGTAAGAAAGATCTTGATTTGGATTCATGGTGATAGATTACAAAAGAAGATAACTAAATGCATTTGTGATTAAAGACATCCATCGTGGGGTAATAACGTCACCTGGTCAATAAAACCAATGTACCAACGAGGGAGGTGTGGATCAGAAATGATGGTAGGGTCATGTGTCTCATCGGTGACAGGTGTTACTCGGCAGCAAGAGTCGGGACGAACAGGTCAACTACTACTGTGGAGGAACGCTAATCTCTCCCTACCACGTCCTCACCGCTGCTCACTGCGTCTTTAGACACAGGTAAGTAATTCCATTCCCACCCACCCTCTCTCTCTCTCTCTCTCTTCAGTGTAAGCAGTTTCCTATCTTTCAGTACCAGTAAGCAATCTCCTCTTTCTCAGATTTAAGATAAGGAGTCTCCTATCTTTAAGGATGAGGTAGATACGTAAATAATTCACTTAGTCTCTGACCTTGGGTAAATATCTTGAAACAAGTTCACGTTTAAGTTTTTCCAGCGTCTGTTCAGTGAGGTATGTGGTCACTAAATTTCCCAGTATTCATCCTTCCATAAGGTAAAGCTATAATATATCCCAATATTACACCTTCCTTGAAATACCTTCGAGACGACAGTCATTACCATTTACCTGGTAAAAGGCTGTGCATCTCATCTCATTCTTTTCTTTACATAAAACTACAATATCATTTAATTTCCCATTCTCCCTGCCATTTATATAGGGCCCGATTGTGACTGTATTGTCTGTTCTCTTCCACTTTTATGTGTGTGTGTAATTACCAATTTGTAATCATCTATTTGTAATCATCTACTTATGTTGTGCGTTTCCATCCTCTCAAGGGCGGGCGTCACCTACTGGGCCAAGTTAGGAGAACACGATCGCCTCCACAACTCCTCAGTAGAGTCGATAGAGGTCATCCGTGGGCCAATACCCTCCTCCCTGTACGGCGCCGCTGAGCTCCAGGCTGATCAACCTCCTCCTCCTTCTCCTCCTACCACCACCACTACGACGACCACTACTACTACGACTACGACTACTACTAACACTACTACGACAGCTGAGCCAGCGCAGATGGCGCCCGTGGAACAGGAAATCGAGGTGGTGGACGTGCAGGTCTACCCACATTACCCTCTGAGATTCTACTACCACGATGTTGCCGTGATCAGGCTCAAGACCCCGGTAGGTGGAGAGAGAGAGAGGGGGGGGGGGAGAGAGAGAGAGAGAGAGAGAGAGAGAGAGAGAGAGAGAGAGAGAGAGAGATCCGCATGTCCACACATCGAAACAACGAAAACAAAGCCATATGCAGAAATACGGAAGAAGGTGTGTGTGTGCACACACACACGGGCTGGAAGTTGTATGAACAATCTTTGGAAAAGCCTCTGGAAACTACGAGTGACGTCTTCTGGAACCACAGCTTCGGCGCTGATAATACGAACAAGAGCAAACAATATGCCTTCCTTCAGGAGACCTGGTTCTACGCCACGGACCAGATAGCTAAACGGTATGTGTGTGTGTGTGTGTGTTTGTGTGTGTGTGTGTGTGTGTGTGTGCGCTCATGGAGAAGATGGCTAACCAAAAGGATTTGCCACGTGAGGTCATGTCTCTCGCAAGATTCTGGGAGGTGAAGAGGTGGTCATGATTAGATGGACTGACCAAATGTCCTTGTTTTTCGTCAGAAAGCCTTTGAGGTTCTCCCAGATAGAAAACTAGTAATCAAATCTAAGTATCTTTCAAACACACTGAGAGATACGAAAATGGAAGACAGGCTACACAGAAGACACGTAATAGATGCAGTTTGTCAGCTGAAGCTGGAGTCCCACAGTTATTAACACCGGGCACCACCGTCCCTCATGACCCAATGTCCTTGATCTATGTGGACGACTGGAAACCCTTATTCATCTTCTTCTTTTACACATTGCCGACGTTGAGTCTAGGAACACGGCAATGAAGGTAATGATACTTTTGGAAGGTGACTTATCAAAAACGGAAGGTGATGGGCAACTTTGCATTTGATGAACAAGTAAGATTAGGAAATGTAAATGAAAAAAAAAGATCGTTCCAACCATTTACTGAGATCAGGCTGGAGAACTTTTCTTTTATGGACGAGTCCTTTTGGAGCATTTAGGCATCACCACAGAAGTAATTTATCTGACGGAAGTGCCTGAAGCACACACCTTCAGAGTCATAAATATGAATGTGTTTATGAAACTTTAAGCAACGGATGCAAAAAGACCCGAGCCTTAAAATGCATCGCCCGCTTGGTTTGATTTTTCTTCGTGGCCGACACACAGGCCACACACATTTTTCCATGGTTTACCCCAGACATTTCACATGCCCTGGTTCAGTCCATTGACAACACGTCGACCCCAGTATACCACATCCTCCAGCATGTTCAGGCCCCAGCCGCTCAAAATCCCTTTCACTCCATCCTTCCACCTCCAGTTTGGTCTCCCGCTTCTCCTTGTTCCTTCCACCTCTGAAACATATATCTTCTTTCTCAACCTTTCCTCACTCATTCGTTCCACATGTCCAAAACATTTCAACACACCCTCTTCTGCTCTCTCAGCAACACTCTATTTATCACCACACATCTCTCTTACCCTTATATTACTTACTCGATCAAACCACCTCACACCGCATATTGTCCTTAAACATTTCATCTCCACCACATCCACCCTCTTCCGTACAATTCTATTTACAGCCCATGCCTCGCAACTATATAATATTGTTGGAACTATAATTCCTTTAAACATACCCATTTTTGCTTTGCGAGATAATGTTCTCTCTTTCCACACATTCTTCATCGCTCCCAGAACCATCGCCCCCCTTCCCCACTTATCGACCATCCCCGAGTGGGGGGATGAACAGCTGGGTTGACTGCAAGTCAGCGGCCCTGTCCAAGAATCGAACCCGGGATCACTTGATTCGAGTCAGCGACACTAACCACTACACCAAGTGAATCTTGTGTCTATAGCTGAATAGGCATCACATAACAAATATGAATTAGAACATGTTGAAACATTACTTCGAGACAGGAGATATGAATGGAGGAGAAAGGCGTTCCATCTGCCTACTATAGGAGAGAAAATGTGAAGAAATAAAACCACAAAAGGACACGCAGAAGTGATTTTGAATCAACGAGCAACACTGATGGAGTAAATATCGAAATCATCCTGAAGATGGGTCGCTCTAGCGAACTGGCGGGGAAAGGAACATCGAATATCTAGTAGGGTTTGGGGGTGTAGATCTTCAGCAACGGAGCAGTGAACAGATGGAGCAAATACAGAGGAGGCAAACGCTACAAGTAACGAAACACCCAGATGGCCGAACGAAAAGGAAGAGCGAGACGGAGAGCTGGGACGCTGCCTCTCTCACTCGCACAAACACTTGTACACAGAATACAGAAAAATAAGCAAGTCCTTTTTTATATGAATAATATCAGCACTACTACTACTAATGATAATAATTATAACGATAGTTTTGTGTGCCCCTGCAGGCGAAGCTGACGAAGAGAGTGTTGCCAGCGTGCCTTCCCCAGGACCCTCATGACGACCATCGGGGCAAGGATCTCACCGTGGCAGGCTGGGGTCACACTGCAGGTACGTCGCCTCACAGTATAGTCCTCCGCGGGAACATAGAGGACGCTCACTGATTACGTCAATCCATTGGCTCTTACGAAGCCAGTCCTCTGGCTCTGGGAGAAGCAGAAACGGTAAAAACCTGGTCCTAAGAGCAACAAAAACCCTTTACGCTATGGTTTTCGGTACCTCTACTGGGGTTTAACGTGTCTTCGTATAACAGATTTAGATTGATCTAAGAGGTTTAACTCCCTCCCGAACTCCATATGGCTGAGAGGTTCTTGCTGGTTCTGTGGACGCCAGAGCTGTGGCCATTGATCTACTAGATCAAAAGATCTTCTATTTGTTCTAAGGTCTTACTACTACTACTGCCACTCCTCTAAGAAATCCTACAAAAAATTAAATTCTTTGACGATTTCAGATCTTTGTATAAGTGATTTAATAGCTCAAAGAATCTTTGTGATTGTAAAAGCATCAATTGTTCTAATGTTCCACTACTAGTGACCCCGCAAGGTTAGGAAATCTCATGGGTTTACAGTTGCCATTATGAAATCTGTTACTCCTTAAGGGGTTCAGTTGGATATAAACTCTCATACCCATAAGCTAACAATGTTCAAAAGCCTCGATGTATGTTCACAGGAGCACAGGAGATGTCACGCATCCTGCAGAAGGTGACTGTGCCAGTGGTGGACGGTCTCACGTGCAATTTTTTGCTCAAGAGCCGGTACAGCGTTCCGATGGGCATCACCAGGGACATGCTCTGTGCCGGCGACAGGAACAAGGACTCCTGTTCGGTAATATATGTAGGGTTTAAAGGACTTTTGACATGGTGACAAAAGCGTAGTGTGTGTGTAACTTTCACGCCAGGAGGTGCGTATTTATCATTCCCCAACCACATTGCCAGGCTGGGTGGTGCGTAAATAAGCATCTCCAAGATTTGGCGTAACTTCAGAAATGAAATATACCCATCCTTGAGAGAGACGACCTCCTTAGAAAGATGATGTGCCAGATAGTACGATTACAGGTGTTAATGAGTTGATTAAAAGACAATACGTTCAGGATATCTACTAAATCAGGTGGCAGTCCACGAGGCCATGAAATGTACACAAGATTACGAAGAGATTGAGAGAAGACAATCAGAATCACTCAAAATGAATTTAGAAAAATATTTTCCTCAAAACGTGACTTACGGTTCTAAAGAATTCTTTAAATAGGTAAAGCAAGAAAAATATAAAAGATGCTATTGACCATTTATCTCATGAAAATGGCCCATGAACTTAGGATAATATACAAATGGTTCTCTTACTAAACAAGTAATTCGACCTAGTGTTTATTATGGAAAACTCCTCAAATATCCAAGAAACTTAAAAACGTTGTTCCTTTGGTGACGAAAAAGGGTAGAAATTATATCAAACATAACAATCTCTAAAAGAATCAAATCGAATATGTTAACTGGTCATGACAAATATCTGTCCCAGAATATTCAAAGACGTAAGCCAGCAAATAGTATTTCCCATCACCAAAAATATTCAAGGAACGCTTCAAGAAGGGAAAGTGCCGAACGACCAGAAAGACTAACGTAACACAAATTTTTCCCAGAGATAAAAAGAAAAGTGCATTTCGAACCGCCGTCCAATCAGCCGTTATTTCTGTTCTAGGAAAATTGTGAGAAACATTGAATAAGGATAAAGTCGTAGATTCTTGGCATAATCGGATAACCGATGATCAACATGAGTCTCGATATATGAGATCACGTATAACGATTCTAACCGAATCGTTTATTCACTTAGGTAATAGCATCCTCAAATGTTATAAAAGACTTCCCGAAATCCTTTGATAAAGAACGACGTAAATGATAGTTCAGCAGAATCAAAGCTTGTAGCTCAGGATGCTGAATCCAATGCATGGATAGGGGACTGGCTCCCAAATAGGACTCAACTTGTGGCACCAAGCAGGGAAGTGACCGCCTGGCTTCACGTGAAATGTGGGGTACCACAAGGCTCAGCCCTGGGACCTGTACTTTTCCTTACCTATGTCATTAGTCTAGAGAGAGATTCACCACGGGAATTCTAAAATTTTCCGATGACGTGAAATTAAGAAATGCAACCCAGTCACAAGAAGGCTGCCTAAAGATTCAAGAAATTTTAGACATTGATAGAGTGGTCAGAGTCGTGGCAAATGCACTTCATTATTGACATATGCAAAATGGTTTACCTTGGGAAGAAAATCATTAGTCGCAAATATAAACTGCTTGGTGAATCATCGTCGGAGGTAAAAGAAGATAAGTCCCTTAGAGAGATTAACCAGTAATGACATAATGCATGGGAAACGATGTCTAGTATCTTGTTACCTGTCCTTCCCATGTACCTTCCATACGAGATGGCTGTAAGTGGAACAAACTTTTGCCCCTCTGTTATGTCGGATACTATGAATGAATAAGGTGCTCGAGGTAACACTAAGACTCTTACCACACATATGCCCGTTGTTGTACAGGGCTTAAGATCATGATGATATATAACTCAGAAAAAAAAGGGGGAGAGGGGAGGGGGAGTCTAAGGGGAGAGTTTGCTATCCTAGAAGGATTCATTAGGAATCAGGGAGAGTGCAGAAATCCTGCAGGACGCGGGGGGGAACACAAGCGACCCAGTGCTGGGTGTCAGGTGTGTGTGGTCGCCTGGAAGACACAGAACACTGTGGGGAGGTTAATCCTTTGGACTCGGCTTAACACCCTCGTAGTCCCGGATTCCCACTCCCTGTGCTGCACTCTTTCATTCCGGATAAAGGGCGTGTTTTTGTCTACCCCGCTACCTGTTGTCTGTTAAGAATAATGACTGCCATGCGTTTCACTGCCCCTCGTCTCTTACCTAAAGTGCATTTTGCCATGACGTTTAGTGTTGTCTGGTAAATCAAAATGATACATGTCCCTGACAAGTTCCCCACTGCCTGCTTTTCCAATTGCAGTTAGATTTAGTTTCAAACATGTTCCACCTGCTTGTTGCCTTTGCCTTTTTTTTTTCTGTCTCCCCTTTCTCATCCTAAGCCAAACTCTCTCTTCCACTTTGATTAACTATCCTAATGTTTATTCATTCTGTCCTCTTTCTCTTCTCTAGAGAATCAAGTTTTCATTTCCTCCTTCAACCCCAGCGTCTCTCTCTTGGGATTCTACACCTCTCTAAGTCTTTTTCACAAGCTTCCCTTCCCTCGTCCTCACATCCAGTTTTTCTCATTTTCACGGCAGCTTCTCATCTCCACCAAACTTAGACCTGTCTCATTGCCATTCCCATCTACCTGCAGGTTTTCTCCCTCACAGACCATCAAGTCTTTCTTATTCAGATTTCTCTTGCACTACCCTAGACCATTACCTTACCTACTGTCTGGCTTTGTCTAGACCATTACGTTATCTTTTATCTGGCTCTGCCCTAGACCGTCACGCCTTCTGTGGTTCTCGCATGTGGTGAGAAAGACCACATCAGGTCTATTGTTTCCTGGTCCACCCATGTCATTAGGTCTCGTGTCACTCTCCCTCGTCCCTGCAGGGTGACAGCGGAGGGCCCCTGACGGAGCAAGTCCCTCGGGACGGCACGCGCTGCGAACACACTGTGCTCGGGGTCGTCAGCTTCGGCGTCGGGCATGTCCACTCCCGCTGCGGCTTGGTCGGGGTGTACGCCCGGGTCACCTCATACCTCGATTGGATCACAGGCTTCATCGCCCCGGAGACCAGGGGTCAGGGGGCGTTCTACACCACCACCACCACCACCATCACAACCACGACCTCCAGCACGATGACCAACACCACCGCCTCCACATCCAACACACCTCCTCCCCCGCACGGGGAGAGTACAAGTTCCACATACAGGAGTTCCAGTAACTATAACCCGCCCTTTCTAGACCCAGACAAGGACTTCCTGGACGGCTTAGCCGATTTCATATTTCCAGAGAGGAGGTAGACCCGCAATGAACGCATAGTCCAGAAAAGTTAACCAACATCGGCACCCATAACAACATATGTAGCCGTAGTCAGCCTCTTGGGGACAGACCTGTGTACAGTATATTGAAAATCATAATCAAGAGAACTACGAATAAAGAAAGAAAAAAGTACGTTAATAAAGTTTTCAAGACACAAAAGAAATATGGACTGATAAAATGTATATAATATGTTTCCTGAAATAAATATCGCCGTAACAATTATGATTATTATTTTCTTTTTTTCGTAAAGTGCAGCCTGTTAAACTATCCAAGCTGTGGTAGTGCACCCTGATAAACTAGTTAACCCCTGGTCGTAGATCGTAATAAACTAGCCAGGTAAGAGTCGTACACCCTGATAAACTTAGCAGGTAAGGGTCATGCACCCGGGTAATCTAGCCAGGTAGGGGTCGTACGCTCTGATAATCAGCCAAGGAAGGGTCGTATACCTAGACACAATAGCCAGGCGAATATCGTACATCCTGACTCACTAGCCAAGCATGAGTCGTACACCATGACGTACTAGTCCGTCGGGGATCGTACGCCCTGATACAGTAACTAGGCAAGGGTCGTGCACCCTGACGTACTAGTCAGTCTGGAGTCGTACGTCCCGATGCAGCAAATAGGTGAGGGTGGTCGTACACGATGATATAATAATTTCATCTCTGTACGTAAAGTTGGTCAACGCTAGAGTCGCGAAAAAAAAAATCTTATTCTAGTCCAACATATCTCAATGATCATCGCGCTGTTTTGACAAGCAAATGTGGGATGATGTCGTTAGTTGACAATGATGCGGACGTAACCTATGGAAAAGTTTCAGTAAAACTTTCGGAGCAGTTTATGGCTCGATGGGCTTCTGACGCATAACTTTTCCTGCTGACCCCGGATGACTGAATTACCGACCAGTCTTACCTCATGTTCGTTGTCCTTGACGTCATCATGTCGTTACCGCCAGCAAAGGCACACGTTTAAGGGGGTTTAGCACCCCGCCCCACTATCTGGAAGGATCAGCTTAGCTTCCCTGATGGTCTCAGCAAGACTGTTTTGACGAAGTTCTCTGGGACATCTACCCTGTGGGTTAGAACAGTTATGTTACCCGTAACTGCAGTCAACTTTTCATTCCGGTCCATCAGTTTAAGCAACAGCCACGTATGAAATGTTCCTTCGGTGTTTTCATCAACTACCTTTGTTGGTAAATCATTCCACACATTAAGTCTTGCTGAAGGAAGAGCACTCCGCCTCAGTCGAAGAAAAACGTATCCTTTCGAGGTTGTGTCCATCGTCACGAGTGAAATCAGCTTGATCTAACCTTATTTAACCGTTTAGATCGAGATTACGAAAGCCGTTGATAATCCTGAATACCTGTTTTAAGTCACTTCTTAACTTTCTCCTTTGTTTTAACCTTGATATGTTAAGGTCGTCTAGTCGACTCTCATTGGATCTGTTTTTCAGTCCGAGGAATTAACTTAGTTGCTCGCCTCTATACTCTCTCCGTTCTGTGTGCGTCTCTTTTCAAACAGGGTAACCAAAACTGAACCCTGTATTCAAGGTGGGAACGAACCAATGAAGTCTAAATCGTGAGGAATCGTTTCTTAGACTTGAATTCGAGTGCCCTGACTATGGAGATTGTTTTTTTTTCTTCCCACAACTTAGCTTTCGGTCAACGGAAGTTGTTACATCTAAGTCTTGTTCCTCTTTTGCATGAGGAGCTCGACAGAGTTCGCACTGTAGCGTGTCATTTCTATTACCGATGTGTCAAACTTTGCTCTTGTCTACGTAAGATACGCCCAATCTATCAGTATGTTTATGTCCGGTTGCAGTTGCAGACGTTCAATTTCTGTTGTAGCTTTACTTTCCAACTTGGAATCGTTCGCAAACTTTGATATTTTTTGATATGGTCCTTTATCAATGTCGTTAATATGCATAAATAAGGGAATTGGTCACAAGACTTGTTCCTGGGGCACGCCACTTGTTACGGGTAACCATTTTGAAGCTTGAACGGCAAATCAAGCAATTCCTAACTATTGAAGCACACAACAATATCATACGACTCAAATTTTGCTGGTGTAAATACACTACACAGCTACTCACTTTTCGGCTCTCTTCATTCAGTGAATGCGTATGTAAATCAAATGCACATTTGCTTAAATGTACTTAATGTACATCATCACTAAACGTACCTTGAAAATATGAGGGGTGTGTCCTTTCTTTAAATATGGCAGGCGAGGCGTACTCTCATAAGGCAGACGGGCACAAAAGTAAACAAATCCTACCACAGCAAGCAATACTCTTGTAAAGATATATCTCTTTCTCAAGTTTTCGTAAATAGTACATATATGGATGCATAAGATGACACATGCAAGTAGTTTTAAAGCAAGAATAAACTTTTAACCGCTTATAATGTGAATATCAACGATCATTTTCCATCGCAAGGTAGACACCATCGTTCCAGTATTCCGCCGCAGTCAGGTCGTGAACCAACCAACATCATCTTGCCACCTCATTACCACAACTATGAAAACGGCAATGCGACGGTGTCCATCGTCTTTGCACACGACCTAACGTTATCATCGGGCACAACATTTTTTCAAATCAGAATTAGGATTAACGTTAACAGCAAGAGACTGCAGCCTACTTTGTTTCCTCTTTCTGTTAGACCCTGGAACTGCAAATTCGGCAAACATTCCTTTATATTCAATATCTGACCAAGATTCAGAGATATGATTCATATGATATAATTTTCCCCTATCGCATATATTTTTTTTCAATTATGAAAACCTGTTGCGTGAAATATTTAATGGGAATGGGTCTGCTCTACATGGGCAACAGTGTTTTGAACATAACGCACCAAAAGACTCGCTGAAAAGCCTGCTGAAAAGAAATAGTGTAGCACATTTGTCGCTTAGATGTTCGCTACTCCTTACAGACGTGTAAGTCCACACGTAAGAACGCTGCCACATTTTTACTAACATTGCTCCTTCCTTCGCGTAGAGGCTGTTGGCTGATCAGTAAACGAGACGACAGCTGTTTCCTTACTTGACAAAGTTGAGTCGAAATCGATCCTACTTATAAACTGTCCCAGGCTAACTTCCAAACTTGACCCCCTTGCCCTACGCCGCAATGTTGGTTCACTT
>JAYMFT010206345.1:0-11586 GCA_038088735.1 Panulirus argus | reverse complement strand
AGTGGTGCATGTTATCTAATATTTGCTGATAACCACGAGGAACTTGTCATGTTTCACTTTCTTCGTGGTTAAATGTTTACTACTATTAAAGAAACAAAACATGTCAAGATATAACAGTACTGCTGAACAGGAGAGAAACCATCCTTTTTGTCTGAAGAAAATGCAGCTGTGAAATCATGTGCATTTGGATAATGTGTGGTCACAGGCGCTGTTTTTTGATAAAAAAAAGAAATTTGTATTTCATTCAGGCGGCCTTTTATCAGTATTTCGTTTCGTCGTTGTCGTCAGTAGTGTGGTGTTGCTGCCTTGAAATCCGCTGTCCCGCGTTCATTACCAGATCGGTGGCGCAGCTCATCCTGACGCAAGGAGTAAAATTCAAAGATAGATGAATATAGCTTATATGGCAACAAGAGACTCTTTATATTGAAGGACAATTCCCTTCTAGCTAAGATTCACTATAGTTATAGACGAATCAGGTGAGGCATGGCTTTGGACATGACCATACGAATGAGAACTTTGCGTCGCACGCCGAGAAATGGCACTAACCTCCATATTCTATATTAGGAATGCTGCTGCACAAGGGATTTGCTAGCTGTACATAGGGTTTCCTGAGGACTTGCTACATATTCTGAGTGACAAAAAGAAAAATGAAGCTGTCATAGTGAAAAACGATATCATGAGTTTACGAAATCTTAGCGTAGTCGTAATAAAAAGAATATGTAGGGCAGTTTTTATCCTAGGTTGTGGCGTCACATGTAAAGACGTAATAACAAACAGCCTTACGTATATGTGTGTCAACCGTCGCCAAACAAGGACGGACTCAGGAACAACTGTGGCTTCCGAACAGCACGGAACAGTTCCTTGTTATTTGTTCTGAGCAAGTTATACTTGACTCGACCTTTCAGTTGAATACATATCCTCAGAACCAGATTTGAATCAGTTTAAGATATATTTTCATATTCGGAATTAGTTCTACAGTAAATTAGTTTGGAGTATTCTACTGTTCCGACTAGTTTTAAATGTTTCATTTGTATTTTGGTGCTCGAAACCAGTTTCAAATTAGTTTCAGAGTTATGATTTTATTTGGAACCAGTTTTAAATTAGTTTCAGGTGTATTATGATGTTAGAAATCAGTTTTAAAATAGTTTTAGGAGTATTATTATGCTCGAATGCAGTTCTGAATTTCTTTCAGGTACATCATGAAAACTGATACCAGTTTTGGAGTTAATTTCAGATGTATCTTATTCTTTGGGGCCAGTTTTGAAATACTCTTAGGTGTATTACATTGTTCTGAACCAGTTTTGAATTAGTGTCATTTGTATTATGCTCAGAACCGAGTTCAAATCATTCGTCAATTTCAGGTGTATTCTGATATTCGGAACCAGTTCTCAGTGATTCAGGTACATTAATTTTTTAGGAATCAGTTTTAATGTTTAAAATGTTTCAGATCAGTTATGATATTCGGAATCAGTTTCAAATGTTTTAGATGTATTATGATGTTCGGAGCCAATCTTAAATGCTTTATATGTATTATAATGCGCAGAACCAGTTTTAAATGTATAAGAGATATTTATGATATTCGGAACCAGTTTTAAGTTAGTTTCAGGAGTAATTTAATGTTCGGTATCAGTATTAGATCAGTTATAGGTATACTCTCATGTTCAAAGCAAATTTTAGCTGGTTTCCTGGTTTTGCAAACCTTTAACACATGGTTAGAATGAATCGAAGAGTAGAAACGATATTTAGTTTTCATACCGATGTACTTATGCAAAATATGCTTAGGGATTCCCAAGGTATCCCAGCTAATAGCGCAGTAAACCCATGGCGCATGATATCATAGCAGAATGATGGTATATCTTAACAGCGTAAGATGCCACAGTATTTATCATAACGTTGCCCCAACAGCCCATTAACGTATATTGTATCGTAATGCTGATATAACCGAGTAGAGCAAAATACATCATAAAGCCAGCGTACCTTAACAACATAGAACACTGCACAATACAGCATGATATAGATGCAGCAGTAAATGCTACAATGTAACACACACACTAGATTTCCCGTGGGACACACGGGAAAACACTAGAAATCTAGTGTGTGTGTGTCTCTTTAACCTCCGCGTTGCTGAAATAATCAGGCGCCCTGCCCAGGGTTCGACTCCGACCCGTGGTATATATACATTCGTCTGTCCATTCAACATATTTGTCACACCATCGGAGCCGCGGTTGATTAAAGCCATGCTATACCCACCAAGATGAAGTTGGGATACACGGGAAAACACTAGAAATCTAGTGTGTGTATCTTTTAACATCCCCGTTGTCCCCGTTGCGAGAAAGTCAGGCGCCCTGCCCAGTGTTCGACTCCGATCCGTGGTATGTATACTTTCGTCTGTCCTTTCGACATATTTATAACACCCTGGGAGGCGCGGTTGATTTAAGCCATGGTATTCCCACACACATGAGGTTGGCATATACGAGATATCACTAGAAATCTTTTGTGTGTATCTTTTAACCTCCGCGTGGCGAGATAGCCAGGCGCGCTGCCGAGGGTTCGGCTCCGACCCGTGGTATATATAATTCGTGTGTCCATTCGACATATTTGTCACACCATCCGAGCAGCGGTTGATTAAAGCCATGCTCTACCCAGCGATAAAAGGTTGGGTTACATGTGAAAACACTAGAAATCTAGTGTGTGTATCATTTAACCTCCGAGTGGCGAGATAGCCAGGAGCCCTGCCCAGCGTTCGACTCCGACCCGTGGTATATATACATTCGTCTGTCAATTCGAAATATTTGTCACACCATCGGAGCCGCGGTTGATTAAAACCATGCTATACCCACCGAGATGAGGTTTTGAGTCACGGGAAAACACTAGAAATCTAGTGTGTGTATGTTTTAACCTACCCGTGGCGAGATAGCCAGGCGCCCTGCCCAGGGATCGACTCCGCCCCTTGGTATACATACATTCGTCTGTTCATTCGAGAAGTTTGTCACACCATCGGAGCCGCGGTTGATTAAATCCATGCTATACCCACCGAAATGATGTTGGGATACACGGGAAAGCACTAGAAATCTAGTGTGTGTATCTTTTAACCTCCGCGTGGCAAGATAGCCAGGCGCCCTTAACAGGGTTCGACTCCGAACCGAGGTATATATACATTCGTCTGTCCACTCGATATATTTGTCAGACCATCGGAACCGAGGTTGATTAAAGCCATGCTATACCCACCGAGATGAGGTTGGGATACACGGGAAAACATTAGAAATCTAGAGTGCGTAACTTTCAACGTCCACGTGGCGAGATAGCCAGGCACCCTGCCCAGGGTTCGACTCCGAACCGTGGTATATAAAATTCGTTTGTCCACTCGATATATATGTCATATCATCAAAGCAGCGGTTGATTAAAGCCATGCTATACCCAGCGAGATGAGGGTGGGATACCCGGGAAAAAACTAAAAATCTAGTGTGTGTATCTTTTAACCTCCGCGTGGCGAGATAGCCAGGAGACCTGCCCAGGGTTCGACTCCGACCGATGGTATATATAATTCGTCTGTCATCCTATACTCACCGAGATGAGGCTGAAAAACACGGGAAAACACTAGAAATCTAGTGTGTGTATCCTTTAACCTCCGAGTGGCGAGATAGCCAGGCGCCCTGCCCAGCATTCGACTCCGACCCGTGGTATATATACATTCGTCTGTCAATTCGAAATATTTGTCACACCATCGGAACCGCGGTTGATTAAAACCATGCTATACGCACCGAGATGAGGTTTTGAGTCACGGGAAAACACTAGAAGTCTAATGTGTGTATGTTTTAAGCTACCCGTGGCGAGATAGCCACGCTCATTGACCAGGGATCGACTCCGCCACTTGGTATATATACATTCGTCTGTTCATTCGCGAAATTTGTCACACCATAGGAGCAGCGGTTGATTAAAGCCATGCTATACCCACCGAGATGATGTTGGGATACACGGGAAAAAACTAGAAATCTAGTGTGTGTATCTTTCAACCTCCGCGTGCCGAGATAGCCAGGCGCCCTGTCCGGGATTCGACTCCGAACCGTTTTATATATAATTTGTTTGTCCACTCGCCATATTTGTCACACCATCAGAGCCGCGTTTGATCAAAGCCATGCTATTCCCACCGAGATGAGGTTGGGATACATGGGAAAACACTAGAAATCTAGTGTGTTTATCTTTTAACCTCCGCGTGGCGAAATAGCCAGGCACCCTGCCCAGGGTTCGACTCCGACCGGTGGTATATATATTTCGTCTGTCCATTCGACATATTTGTCACACCATCAGAGCCGCGGTTGATTATAGCCATCCTATACCCACCGAGATTAGGCTGAAAAGCACGGGAAAACACTAGAAATCTACTGGTGGTATCTTTTAACCTCCACATGGCGAGATAGCCAGACGCCCTGCCCAGAGTTCGACTCCGACCAGTGGTATATATAATTCGTTTGTCCATTCGACAAATTTGTCACACCATCTGAGCCGCGGTTGATTAAAGCCTTGCTATACCCACCGAGATGAGGTTGGGATACACGGGAAAAAATTAGAAATCTATTGTGTGTATCTTTTCACATCCGCTTAGCGAGATAGCCAGGCGCCTTGCCCAGTGTTCGACTCCGACCCGTGGTATATATACATTCGTCTGTCAATTCGACACATTTGTCACACCATCGGAGCCGTGGTTCGTTAGAGGCATGCTATATCTACCGAGAAAAGGTTGGGATACACGGGAAAACACTAGAAATCTAGTGTGTGTAAAGCTTAAGCTCTGCGTGGCGAGATAGCCAGGCGCCCTGCCCATGGTTCGACTCCGACCCGTGGTATATATACATTCGTCTGTCCATTCGACATATATGTCACACCATCGGAGCGTCGGTTGATTATAGACATGCTATACGCACCGAGATGAGGTTGGGTTACACGGGAAAACAGTAGAGATCTAGTGTGACTATCTTTTAACCTCCGTGTGGAGAGATAGCCAGGCGCCCTGCCCAGGTTTCGACTTCGACCCGTGGTATATATACATTAGTCTGTCCATTCGACAAATTTTTCACACCATCGGAGCCTCGGTTCATTAAAGCCATGCTATACCCACCGAAATGAGGTTGGGATAGACGGGAAAACACTAGAAATCTAGTGTGTGTGTCTATTAACCTCTGCTTGGAGAGATAGCCAGGCGCCCTACAAAGGGTTCGACTCCGACCCGTGGTATATATATTTTCATCTGTCCATTCGACATATCTGTCACACCATCGGAGCCCCGGTTGATTAAAACCATGCTATACCCACCGAGAATAGGTTAGGATACACGGGAAAACACAAGAAATCTAGTGTGTGTATCTGCTAACCTCCGCGGGGCGAGATAGCCAGGCGCCCTGCCCTGGGTTCGACTCCGACCCGTGGGATATATACATTCGTCTGTCCATTCGACATATTTGGCACACCATCGGAGCCGCGGTTGATTAAAGACCATGGTATACACACCGAAATAAGGTTGGGATGCACGAATATACACTAGAAATCTAGTGTTTGTATCTTTTAATCTCCGCGTGGCGAGATAGCCAGGCGCCCTGACCAGGGTTTGACTCCCTCACTCGGTATATATACATTCGTCTGTAAATTCCATTTTTTTGTCACACAATCGGAGCTGCGGTTGATTAAAGCCATGCTATGCCCACAGAGATGAGGTTGGGATACACGCGATAACACTAGAAATCTAATGTTTGTATCTTTTAACCTCAGCGTGGCGAGATAGCCAGGCGCCCTGCACAGGGTTCGACTCCGACCCGTGGTATATATACATTTGTCTGTAAATTCGACATATTTGATACTCCATCGAAGCCGCGGTTGATTAAAGCCATGCTATACCTACCGACATGAGCTTTGTTATCACGGGATAACACTAGAAATCTAGTATGTGTATGTTTTAACTTTACCGTGGCAAGAGAGCCAGGCGCCCTGCCCAGGTTTCGATTCCGATCCTTGGTATATATACATTCGTCTGTCCATTCGACATAGTTGGCACACCATCGGAGCCGCTGTTGATTAAAGCCATGCAATACTAACCATGATGAGGTTAGGATACACGGGAAAACACTAGAAATCTAGTGTGTGTATCTTTTAACCTCGGCGTGGCGAGATAGTCAGGCGCCCTCCCCAGGGTTCGACTCAGACCCGTGGTATATATATATTCGTCTGTCGATTTGACATATTTTTCACGACATCGGAGCCACGGTTGATTAAAGCAATACTATACCCACTGAGATGAGGTTGGAATACACGATAAAACACTAGAAATCTAGTGTGTGTATCCTTTAACCTTCCGCTTGGCGATAAAGCCAGGCGCCCTGCCCAGGGTTCGACTCCGACCCGTGGTATATATACATTCGTCTGTCCATTCGACATATTCGTCACACATTCCGAGCCGCCGTTGATTAAAGCCATGCTATACCCACCGAGATTAGGTTGGAATACACGGGAAAACACTAGAAATCTACTGTGAGTGTCTTTAAACCTAAGCGTGCCGAAATAGCCAGGCGCCATGCCCAGAGTTCGACTCCGACCAGTGGTATATATGTATTCGTCTGTCCAATCGACAAATTTTTCACACCATCGAAGTCGCGGTTGATTAATTCCATGTTATAATCACCCAGAGAAGGTGGGGATACACGGGAAAACACTAGAAATCATAGTGTGTGTATCTTTTAACCTCAACTTGGCGAGATATCCACTCCCCCTCCCCAGGGTTCAACTGCAACCCGTGGTATACATACATTCGTCTGTCCCATCGACATATTTGTCACACCATCGGAGCCGCGGTTGATTAAAGCCATGCTCTACCCTCCGAAATGACATTGGGATACACGCTAAAACATTAGAAATCTAGTGTATGTATCTTTTAACATCCGTGTGGCGATATAGCCAGGCGCCCTACCAGGGTTAGACTCCGACCCGTGGTATATATAAATTCATCTGTCCTTTCGACATATATGTCACACCATCGGAGCGTCGGTTGATTATTGACATGCTATACGCACCGAGATGAGGTTGGGATACACGGGAAAACAGTAGAGATCTAGTGTGTGTATCTTTTAACCTCCATGTGGCGAGATAGCCAGGCGCCCTGCCCTGGCTTCGACTTCGACCCGTGGTATATATACATTAATCTGTCCATTCGATAAATTTGTCACACCATCGGAGCCTCGGTTCATTAAAGCTATGCTATACCCACCGAGATGAGGTTGGGATAGACGGAAAAACACTAGAAATCTAGTGTGTGTATCTTTTAACATCGCCGTGGCGAAATAGTCAGGCTCCCTGCCCAGGGTTCGACTCCGACCCGTGGTATATATACATTCGTCTGTCCTTTCGACATATTTATAACACCCTGGGAGGCGCGGTTGATTTAAGCCATGGTATTCCCACACAGATGAGGTTGGCATACACGAGAAATCACTAGAATCTAGTGTGTGTATCTTTTAACCTCCGCGTGGCGAGATAGTCGGGCGCCCTGCCGAGGGTTCGGCTCCGACCCGTGGTGTATATAATTCGTGTGTCCATTCGACATATTTATCTCACCATCGGAGCCGCGGTTGATTAAAGCCATGCTATACCAACCGAGATGAGGTTGGGATACACGGGAAAAAACTAGAAATCTAGTGTGTGTATCTTTTCACATCCGCTTAGCGAGATAGCCAGGCGCCTTGCAAAGTGTTCGACTCCGACCCGTGGTGTATATACATTCGTCTGTCAAGTCGACACATTTGTCACACCATCGGAGCCGCGGTTCGTTAGAGCCATGCTATACCTACCGAGATAAGGTTGGGATACACGGGAAAACACTAGAAATCTAGTATGTGTAAAGCTTAACCTCTGTGTGGCGAGATAGCCAGGCGCCCTGCCCAGGCTTCGATTTCGACCCGTGGTATATATAATTCGTCTGTCTATTCGACATATTTGCCACGCCATCGGAGCCGCAGTTGGTTAAGCCATGCTATACCTTGCGAGATGAGGTTGGTATACGCGGGAAAACACTAGAAATTTAGTGTGTGTATCTTTTAACCTCTAGTGTATGTATCTTTTAACATCCGTGTGGCGATATAGCCAGGCGCCCTAACAGGGTTAGACTCCGACCCGTGGTATATATAAATTCATCTGTCCATTCGACATATTTGTCACACCATCGGAGCCGCGGTTGATTAAAGCCATGCTATACCCACAGATATGAGGTTGGGATACACGGGAAAACACTAGAAATCTAGTGTGTGGTTCTTTTAACCTCCGCTTGGCGAGATAGCCAGGCGCCTTGCCCAGGGTTCGACTCCGACCTGTGGTATGTATACATTCCTCTGTCCTTTCGAAATATTTGGCTCATCATCCATGCTGCGGTTGATTAAAGCCATGCTGTACCCACCGAGATGATGTTGGGATACACGGGAAAACACTAGAAATCTAGTGTGTGTATCTTTAAACATCCCAGTGGCGAGATAGTCAGGCGCCCTCCCCAGGGTTCGACTCCGACCCGTGGTATATATACATTCATCTGTCCTTTCGACATATTAATAACACCCTGGGAGGCGCAGTTGATTTAAGCCATGGTATTCCCACACAGATGAGTTTGGCATACACGAGAAATCACTAGAAATCTAGTGTGTGTATTTTTTAACCTCCGCGTGGCGAGATAGCCGGGCGGCCTGCCGAGGGTTCGGCTCCGACCCGTGTTATATATAATTCATGTGTCCATTCGACATATTTGTCACACCATCGGAGCAGCGGTTGATTAAAGCCATGCTCTCCCCAGCGATATAAGGTTGGGATATACGGGAAAACACTTGAAATCTTGTGTTTCTATCATTTAACCTCCGAGTGGCGAGATTGCCAGGCGCCCTGCCCAGCGGTCGACTCCGACCCGTGGTATATATACATTCGTCTATCAGTTTGAAATATTTGTCACACCATCGGAGCCGCGGTTAATTAAAACCATGCTATACCCACCGAGATGAGGTTTTGAGTCACGGGAAAACACTAGAAATCTAGTGTGCGTATGTTTTAACCTACCCGTGGCGAGAGAGGTAGGCGCCCTGCCCAGGGATCGACTCCGCCCCTTGGTATATATACATTCGTCTGTCCACTCGATATATTTGTCAGACCATCGGAACCGAGGTTGATTAAAGCCATGCTATACCCACCGAGATAAGGTTGGGATACACGGGAAAACACTAGAAATCTAGTGTGTGGTTCTTTTAACCTCCGCTTGGTGAGACAGCCAGGCGCCCTGCCCAGGGTTCGACTCCGACCAGTGGTATATATACATTCCTCTGTCCATTCGAAATATTTCGCTCATCATCCATGCCGCGGTTGATTAAAACCATGCTATACCCACCGAGATGATGTTGGGATACACGGGAAAACACTAGAAATCTAGTGTGTGTATCTTTTAACCTTCGCGTGGCAAGTTAGCCAGGCGCGCTTAACAGGGTTCGACTCCGAACCGGGATATATATGTACATTCGTCTGTCCACTCGATATATTTGTCCGACTATCGGAACCGAAGTTGATTAAAGCCATGCTATACCCACCAAGATGAGGTTGGGATACACGGGAAAACACTAGAAATCTAGAAGTGTAACTTTCAACGTCCGCTTGGCGAGATAGGCAGGCGCCCTGCCCAGGGTACGACTCTGAACCGTGGTATATATAATTCATTTGTCCACTCGATATATATGTCACATCACCAGAGCCGCGGTTGATTAAAGCCATGCTATACCCACCGAAATGAGGCTGGGATACCCGGGAAAACACTATAAATCTAGTGTGTGCATCTTTTAACCTCCGCGTGGCGAGATAGCCAAGCGACCTGCCTAGGGTTCGACACTGACCCGTGGTATATATAATTCGTCTGTGCATTCGACATATTTGTCACACCATCAGAGTCGCGGTTGATTAAAGCCATCCTATACCCACCGAGATGAGGCTGAAAAACATGGGAAAACACTAGAAATCTAGAGGTGGTATCTTTTCACCTCCACGTGGCAAGATAGCCAGGTGCCCTTCCCAGGGTTCGACTCCAACCAGTGTTATATATAATTCTTTTGTCCATTCGACAAATTTATCACACCATTTGAGCCGCGGTTGACTAACGCCATGCTTTACCCACCGAGATGAGGTTGGGATACACGGGAAAAAACTAGAAATCTAGTGTGTGTATCTTTTAACCTCATCATGGCGAGATAGCAAGGCGCCCTGCCCAGGGTTCGACTCCGACCCGTGGTATATATAATTCGTCTGTCCATTCGAGATATTTGTCACAACATCGGAGCCGCGGTTCATTAGGGTAATGCTATAACCACCGAGATGAGGTTGGGATACACGGGAAAACACTAGAAATATAGAGTGTGTAACTTTCAACGTCCGCGTGGCGAGATAGCCAGGCGCCCTGCCCAGGGATCGACTCCGAACCGTTGTATATATAATTCGTTTGTCGACTCGATATATTTGTCACATCATTAGAGCCGCGGTTGATTAAAGCCATGCTATACCCACAGCGATGAAGTTGGGATACACGGGAAAGCACTATAAATCTAGTGTGTGTATCTTTTATCCTCCGCCTGGCGAGATAGCCATTCGCCCTGCCCAGGGTTCGACTCCGACCCCTCGTATATATAATTCGTCTGTCCATTCGACATATTTGTCACACCATCAGAGTCGCGGTTGATTAAAGCCATCCTATACCAACCGAGATTAGTTTGGAATACACGGGAAAAACCTAGAAATCTACTCTGAGTATCTTTATACCTCCGCGTGGCGAGATAGCCAGGCGACATGCCCAGAGTTCGACTCCGACCCGTGGTATATATACATTCGTCTGTTCATTCGACATATTTGTCACACCACCGGAGCCGCGGTTGATTAAAGCCATGCTATACCCACCGAGATTAGGTTGGAATACACGGGAAAACACTAGTAATCTACTGTGAGTATCTTTAAACCTCCGCGTGGCGAGATAGCCAGGCGCCATGCCCAGAGTTCGAGTCCGACCCGTGGTATATATACATTCGTCTGTCCATTCGACATATTTATCACACCATCGGAGCTGCGGTTCATCAAAGCCATGCTATACCCACAGATATGAGATTGAGAAACACGGGAAAACACTAGAAATTTAGTGTGTGTATCCTTTAACCGCCACGTGGCGAGATAGTCAGGCGCCCTGCCCAGAGTTCTACTCCGACACGTGGTATATATATATATATTCTTCTGTCCATTCGAGAAATTTCTCACACAATCTGAGCCGCGGTTGATTAAAGCCATGTTATACCCACAGAGATGAGATTGGGATACACGGGAAAACATTAGAGATGTAGTGTGTGTATCTTTTAACCTCCGTGTGGCGAGATAGCCAGGCGCCCTGCCCAGGCTTCGATATAGACCCGTGGTATATATTCATTAGTCTGTCTCATCGACAAATTTGTCACATCATCGGAGCCTCGGCTGATTAAAGCCATGCTATACCCACCGAGATGAGGTTGGGATACACGGGAAAACACTAGAAATCTAGTGTGTGTA